>VSMD01096299.1:0-13644 GCA_008750895.1 Mirza zaza | reverse complement strand
AATATTTTCTCCCACTCTGTGGGATGTCTATTTGCTCTACTGATGGTTTCCTTGGCTGTGCAGAAACTTTTTAATTTGATCAGATCCCATTTGTTTATTTTTGAAGCTGCAGTGATTGCCTTGGGGGTCTTCCTCAAAAATTCTTTGCCTAGGCCAATGTCTGATAGGGTTTTCCCAACATCTTCTTCCAGGATTATTAAGGTTTCATGTCTTAAGTTTAAGTCTGTTATCCATCTTGAGTGAATTTTTGTGAGAGGCGAGAGGTAGGGATCCTGATTTGCTCTTCTGCATGTAGCTAACCAGTTTTCCCAGCACCATTTATTGAAGAGAGATTCTTTTCCCCATGGTATATTTTTGTCAGCTTTATCAAAGATTAGATTACCGTATACTGATGGTTTCATCTCTGGTATCTCAGATCTATTCCAGATATCTATGCTTCTGTTCTTGTGCCAGTACCAGGCTGATTTAAGTATTACTGCTCTATAATACAGCTTAAAGTCAGGAAGGGTGATGCCTCCCAGTTTTTTCTTTTTATTTAAGATTGCTTTGGCTATACGAGGTTTTTCCTGGTTCCATACGAAGTGAAGAATTATTTTTTCTAGATCTGTAAAGAATGATGATGGTATTTTGATGGGGATTGCATTGATTCTGTAGATCATTTTAGGTAATATTGACATTTTAACTATATTGATTCTACCAATCCATGAACAAGGTAGATTTTTCCATCTGTTTAAATCTGCAATTTCTTTTTTTAGCGTTTCATAGTTCTCCTTGTATAAATCTTTTGTATCTTTCGTTAAGTATACTCCTAGATATTTAATTTTCCTTGGGGCTATAGTAAAGGGTATTGCGTTTTTGATTTGAGTTTCTGCTTGATGGTTCTTGGCATATATGAATGCTTCTGATTTGTGTGTGGTGATTTTATAATCTGAAACTTTACCAAATTTGATTATCAAGTCTAGGAGTCTCTTGGAAGAGTCCATGGGGTTTTCTAGGTATAATATCATATCATCGGTGAAGAGCAAGAGTTTGATTTCATCTGTCTGCACTTGAATGCCCTTAATACCCCTCTCCTGCCTGATTGCTATTGCTAGGACTTCAAGCACTATGTTGAATAGGAGAGGAGATAGTGGGCATCCTTGTCTAGTTCCGGATCGAAGGGGGAAAGATTTCAACTTTTCCCCATTTAGAATCATATAGCAGTGGGTTTGTCATAGATGGATTTGATAAGTTTAAGGTATGAGCCATCTATGTCTATTTTGTTAAGAGTTTTTATCATAAAGTTGTGTTGGACTTTGTCAAATGCATTTTCTGCATCTATTGACAGAATCATATGGTCTTTGTTCTCGATTTTATTTATGAAGTGAATTGTATTTATAGACTTGCATATGTTGAACCATCCCTGCATCTCTGGAATAAAGCCCACCTGGTCATGGTGAATTATTTTTTTGATGTGCTGCTGAATTCTATTCGCTAAAATTTTATTTAGGATTTTTGCATTTGTATTCATGAGGGATACTGGTCTGTAATTTTCTTTTTTTGTTGTGTCCTTTCCTGGCTTTGGTATCAAGGTGATATTGGCTTCGTAGAGTTAGGAAGGATACCATCCTTCTCAAAGGTGTGGAATAGTTTCTGTAGTATAGGTAGGTATGAGTTCATCTTTGTATGTTTAGTATAACTCTGAAGTATAGCCATCTGGCCTAGGACTTTTCCGTTTGGGCAGGTTTTTAATTACTGCTTCAATTTCTGAGCTTGAGATTGGTCTGTTTAGGAATTCTGTTGCCTCCTGTGTGATCTTAGGGAGGTTGTATGAATCCAGGAATTTGTCCATTTCATCTTCATTCTGTAGTTTTGGGGCATATAGTTTTTTTATAATAGTCAAATATAATGTTTTGTATTTCTTTGGTATCTGTTGTGATCTCTCCTTTTTCATTTCTTATTGAGTTTATTAGAGTCTTTTCCCTTTGGGTCCTTGTCAATCTAGCCAGAGGGCCATCAATTTTGTTTATCTTTTCAAACAACCAGCTTCTGATTTTGTTGATTTTTAGTATAGTTCTATTGTTCTCCATTTCATTCAGTTCTGCTTTGATCTTTGTTATTTCTTTTCTTCTATTAGGATTGGAAATTGTTTGCTCCTCTTTTTCCAATTCCTTGAGCTTATTCATTAGGTTGTCAGTATCTAAGCTTTCTGTTTTTTGGATGTGAGTGTTAACTGCTATTAGTTTCCCTCTCGGGTAAGCTTTTGCTGTACCCCACAGGTTTTTGTAAGAGGTATCACCGTTATCATTTTGTTCGAAGAAATTATTGATTTCCCTCTGAATTTCTTCCTTTACCCAATAATTTTTTAATAATAGATTGTTTAGTTTCCATGATTTTGTGAGGGGTTGAGTGTTTCTATAGTAATTGAACTGTAATTTTATACCACTATGGTCAGAGAAGATAATTTCTATTTTCTTGAATTTTTTGAGATCTGATTTGCAGCCTAGGATGTGATCAATTTTGGAGTAGGATCCATGGGCTGCTGAAAAGAATGTAAACTCAAGTTTGTTTGGATGGAATGCTCTATAGAGATCTGTCAGACCTTTTTGATCAAGGGCTTTATTCAGGTCCATTATTTCTTTGCTTATTTTCTGTTTGGAGGATCTATCCACATCATTCAATAGAGTGTTGAAGTCCCCTGCTACTATGGTAGTGTTATGTAACAAGGTGTTTAGATTAGACAAGGTTTGCTTTAAGTATCTGGGTGCTTCTGTATTGGGTGCGTAGATATTAAGAATTGTTAAATCTTCTTGTTGGATCTTCCCTTTCACCATTATATAATGGCCATCTTTATCCTTTTTTACTTTTTTTATTTTAAAGCTTATATTATCTGCAAATAGAATAGCTACTCCAGCTTTCTTTTGACTTCTGTTTGACTGGATGATAGTTTTCCATCCCTTGACCTTCAGCTGGCAGGCATCTTTGTGGGTTAGATGTGTTTCCTGTAGACAGCAGATGCTAGGCTTGTGAATTTTTAACCACTCTGCCAGTCTTCAGAGGACAGTTTAAGCTGTTTACATTTATTGAAAGGATTGAAATTGGAGGAAGATTACCATTCATATTGTTGGGTGAAGACTTGTTGCTTTGTTTAACTCCTTGAGCCATCATTTAGTTCAAGATCTAAACTTTAATTCTTTGATGATTTCACTTTGAGGAGTGTCTACAGCCCTGTTCAGTTAGAAATGTGGGTCTAAGAACTTCCTGTAGGGATGGTCTGGTCTTTGCAAATTCCTTCAGTGATTGCTTGTCTGAGAAGGACTTTATTTCTCCCTCATAGATGAAACTTAATTTTGCCGGATAAAGAATTCTAGGTTGGGCTTTGTTCTGTTTTAGAAGATTAAGGATAGGCACTCAATCCCTCCTGGCTTGTAAAGTTTCAGATGAGAAGTCTGTTGTTAGTCTGATAGGCTTACCTTTATAGGTCATTTGCTGCTTTCGTCTTGCTGCACGGAGAACTGTTTCTTTCACATTTACTTTGGTCAGCCTAAAACCCACATGGCGAGGTAATTGCCTTTTCACATCGAGTCTCTCAGGAGTTCTGTGTGCTTCTTGTATTTGGATATCAAGATTTCTGGCCAGGCCTGGCATATTTTCCTCCAGTATTCCGTGAAATAAGTTTTCCAGCCCTTGTGAATGTTCCTCTTCCCCTTCCGGAATCCCAATCAATTGGATATTTGGTTTTTTAACATAATCCCACACTTCCTGTAAACTTTGGTCTTGTTTCTTATTTCTGTGTTCCCTTTCTTGCTCTGATTTGTTTAGAGCATAGGCATAATCTTCAAGTTCTGCATGGTCCATCCTGTTCTTTAGGCTTTCCACTGAATTATGAAGATCCTTAATTGTTTCCTTCATTGCCAGAATTTCTATTTGGTTTTTCTTGATAGTCTCAATTTCTTTGGAGAATCTTTCATTCATTTCTTGTATTGTTCTTATGGTTTATCTATGTTGTGATTCTATTTTCTCTTCAATTCCATTTAGTTTTGTAGCAATCCATATTCGGAAATCTTCCTCTGTTAACTCATATCATGTAAGTTGGTGTCAGACGATGGAAAATGAGTATTTTGCTTTGGAGGTGACTTTTCTCTCTGGTCTTTCATGTTTACTGTAAACTTTCACTGGTTCTTTCTCATCTGGACGCTTTATTGAGGATCGGAGATGCAGGGATTGGATTATGAGGTAAAATCAGCAGTGCCTGAGGTGCCAGGGACCACTGAGAATCTCCACTGAAGGGTGAAAACTATCCCTTTTTCGTGTGTCACCAGTGGAGCTTTAGCCGCTGCAGACCCCTGGTGAGGATCCACGGAGGATGGCGCTAGCCCCCTCTTCCGCCCCTTCCCCGGCAGAGCTCAAGCGGCTGGGGTCCTCGGACAAGTTCCGCTGAGGGGTGAAAAATTTCTGCGCCCTGGTGGCGGGTCTTGGGCCGCTGGAGACCCTTGGGGAGGGTCCACGGAGAATGGCTCTCGCCCCCCCCCCCGCCTTCTGCCCGTTCACCAGCAGAGCTCAAGTGGCTGGGGTCCGTGGACAAGTTTTGCCGGGGAGTGAAAACTTTCCGCACATCCCCGGGAGGTGGGGCTTGGGCCACTGGAGACCCCTGGGGAGGGTCCCGGAGGATGCCTCTCATCCCCCTCCTCCTCCCCTTCACCAGCTGAGCTCAAGTGGCTGGGGTCCGCAGATGTTCCGCCCAGGGGTGAAAACTATCCGCGCCTCCCCAGCAGTGGCGGCAGGGCTTCGGCCGCTGGAGACCTCTGGGGAAGGTCAGCAGAGGATGGCTCTCATCCCCCCTTCTGTCCCTTCACCGGCAGAGCTCAAGTGGCTGGGAACCTTGGACAAGTTCTGCCAAGGGGTGAAAACTATCTGCGCGTCCCAGGCGGCGGCAGGGTGTGGGACGCTGAAGACCCCTGGGGAGGGTCCCGGAGGATGCCTCTCACCCCCTCTCCCGCTCCCTCCCTCACAGCGCTTGGGCCGCCGCCCGAGTCCACCAGGCAACTCAGTCAAATTAGCAATCTGTCTCACTTTTCTGTCCCTTCACAAGCGAGGCATAAGCGGCGGGTGTTTATAGATCTCCCAGCAAAGGCGACCTTACACTGTGCCCTGGAGATTTCAAATTACTTTCCGCTCCTGCCTCCTCTCCAACCTGCCTGCCCGACCGTGTTACCTCTTCATGCAGTCTTCAGGCACTTCCCTGCTTGCGTGGGTGTGGAGGTCGGTGAAGGAGAAGTCATCCCACTGTGAGATGGATCACACGTCTGTTTGGCTGGCCGCTGAGCGCAGCCAGATTGCACTCCAATCTCTGCAGTACCACACGGATTCTCGGAACTTCACAGCAAATCTACTGAGACACTTTCCTCCTTTTCCTGGCACTGCTGCCCCTCGAAGCTTCCCTGCAATTCCGTGAAACTGATCCTGTGGGAGAACTACCCACTCGAGTGATTCAGACTGTCTTCTTCACCTCACACTCCAAGAACAGAGAGCCAGGAGGTCATCCCTAATCCGCAATTTTTGACAATTGCAATCAGGTTTTTAAAGATCAATTTGTAAGAGAGATTTAATTTTTAATTGAGCTTACCTGAGTAGGTTTATTACATTCCAACCACAAAATGATGCTAAGACAGGTATACCTTCAAAATTTCTATATTTTGAGTAGGATGCCTTTAACTAAACAGCAGTAGACACATGAAATGATTAAACTTCAGAACTCGTTTCCAGGACTTCATTCAGACATTCAAATTATCAAAGATCTCAGGACTCTACAGCAGTATTCTCAGTGGTAACGTAAATACCATGTTTCTTTCTTTTCTTTTCTTTTCTCTTTTCTTTTCTTTCTCTCTCTCTCTCTCTCTCTCTCTCTCTCTCTCTCTCTCTCTCTCTCTCTCTTTCTCTCTCTCTCTCACTCTCTCTCCCCCTCCCTCCCTCCCTCCCTCTCTCTCTCTCTCTTTCTTTAGGCAGGCTCTTGCTCTGTCACCCTGGCTGGAGTGCAGTAGCATCATCATAGCTCACAGCAACCTCAAACTCCCGGGGTCAAATGATCTTCCTGCCTCAGCCTCCTGAGTACCTGGGACTACAAGCATGTGCCACCACACCATGCTAATTTTTCTATGTTTTGTAGAGACAGGGTCTTGCTCTTGATCAGACTGATCTCGAACTCCTGGCCTCAAGCAATCAGCCAGTCTAGCTCCTTTTTAAAGAACAACAAACTTTAAGTAACAAAAACAATATGGGTGTGACATCACCCGCTTCAGTTAGCTGGTATCCAAGATTCTAAAATTACTTTGTACTCAAATTGACAAGAATCTCAAAATATTAGAAATATGGTTCTGGGCTGCTCAACTCTATCTAAATAATTAATGTTAGGAGCTAAAAAGTAAAAAGGCAATGCCAGGCTGGGCGAGGTGGCTCACGCTTGTAATCCTAGCACTCTGGGAGGCCAAGGCGGGCGGACTGCTAAAGGTGAGGAGTTTGAGACCAGCCTGAGCAAGAGCGAGACCCCATCTCTACTATAAATAGAAAGAAATTAATTGGCCAACTAATATATATAGAAAAAATTAGCCGGGCATGGTGGCGCATGCCTGTAGTCCCAGCTACTCGGGAGGCTGAGGCAGGAGGATCGCTTGAGCCCAGGAGTTTGAGGTTGCTGTGAGCGAGGCTGACGCCACGGCACTCACTCTAGCCTGGGCAACAAAGTGAGACTCTGTCTCAAAAAAAAAAAAAAGGCAATGCCAATTTCTCAATGGCATTCAAATGAATAAAAGTAGCTAACTTACTTTATAAAAATATATTATTTCTCAAGGTACTCAAAAGATACTTCAATTTTAAGTCTAAGAAAAATTCATATATTTCTATAAAATTTTTATGAGTTTTTTACACAAGAAAGAATGCCTACCTTTAAAGGCACCTTCGTCCAAAGTACTATATTGGGTTAAATCTTTACCTATCCAAAAACTTGGTTACACAAAAAAACTCATTCCTTGAGACACACAGATTCAAATGCCTCAACTTTTCTAATAATAACTGTCGCCAAGTACCTTACTAATAAGATTCTCAGGCTCATGAGAGAAGAAAATGTTGATCACATTCAACCACCACTAGAGATACTTCTTAAAACCATAAATTAAGAATAGCAAATGAGAAGTATTCCAGATGCATTTTATAGAGAAGTTTATTCATAGTATTTAATTCCACATATAATTACCACTAGCTTATCTTGCCACCAATGTAATTATGATCAGATTTTTTTAAAAGTGCTAGGTAAGTGTTAGAAAACTTGATTCAGTGACAAATAGCTTTCTATAATTAATGGGTCTGCTCCTACCAGAAAAAAACAATCACTGAGTTTTAGAGTAAATTACATCCTGTTTCTGAATCTGAAAGCTCAACAAGATGGGGGAAAAAAACAGTATTTCCATTTGATTATGATAACCAAATATGACAAATCTAAGTTGAAAACTTGCAAGAATAGTATAAAGTTTAATTGTCCAGCTACAAACCTGTATCAATCACTCAGAAATTGCTTCACTTTTATGCTTTAGCTCATCTTCAAGTTGCCTATCACTGGATAAAGCTTGGGCCATAAAAAAGAAATTCTTTTGTCACCACCATGAAGTAGTATTAATAATAAAGATAAGAAACTAAAAACAAAAGTTTGTTTTTCCTATATAAATCTGCAGCAGATATATTTACATATTTCTACTATAATCCTCTTTCCCCCTCCCCAAAAGAGATTTAAGACTTTCTGTAGTTCAATAACTATGTATGGGAAAAGCTCACAAAATCATTTAAAGGCAATTTAAATATAACATGAGTATTTACCACGACAGGTGGCAAAGTGAGAAAATGGCTTTGTTTCTTGTGGTTTAGATTTTTTGATTCCTGAATGTCAACAGTGCTAACTAAACGTTAAGTGTTTATTTATACTATGATATTGTGAAATACATATTTGGTCTTGTCCAGTTCCCTTGAAATCTCCGAAGTGGTAAATGTCTTTTTGTAAGCTAATGAGTTGACTGATGACAGGGAAATCAGCCATGTGATCAGAGGGCTGAAAATCTCAGTCCCTCCGACTCCAGGAGGGAAGCAGAGCTGAAGGTCAGAAGGTCCAGTTGGTACACCAATGGCCAAGGTCAACCATGCCTATGAAACGAAGCTTCCATAAAAACCCGAAAGGACTGACTGAGTTCTGGGGGCTTCCGGCTAGTTGAACAGATGCAAGTTCTGGAGGGTGGCATAGCTGGAGAGCGCACGGAAGCTCTGTGCCTTTCCCATACCTCACCCTATGCATCTCTTCCCTCTGGCTATTCATCTGTATTCTGTATTCTTTGTAATATCCTTTATATTTAATAATAAGTGGATAAATGTAAGTAAAGTGTTTCCCTGAGTTCTATGAACCACTCTAGCAAATTAATCAAACCAAAGGAGAGGGTGGTGGGAACCCCAATTTACAGCTGGTAAGTCAGACGCACAGCCGCAACCTGTGCTTATGACTGACATCTGAAGTGGGGGGCGGTCTTGTGGGACTAAGCCCTCAACATGTGGGATCTGATGCTATCTCCAGGTAGACGGTGTCAGAATTGAACTGAATTAGATGATATCCCGCTGGTGTCTGCTAGAGAGAAATCCTCATACATTTCAGTGACGAGAGGTCACAAAAGTATTCTATGTTGTGAGAGCACAGTAAAAGCCACTGAGTTTTTTTCTCCATATCCTCAGAAATACCTAAAGGGGACTCTACCAATTTTCAACTATAACACAGTTAAGTGTTTTGAGGGAAAAAGATCCTTGAATAGTAGTATCAAATGACTTGATGCAACAAATGACAAAGAGGAAGAAGGCCTCAGAAAACATAGCACACAGGAAACACTAAGTACAAGAAAAAATAGTCCTAACAACTATAAACAGTCCTATTTATAGTCCAACTATAAATAGTCCTAACAACTAAAAATAGTCCTAACAACTATAACATAGTTAAGTGTTTTGAGGGAAAAAGATCCTTGAATAGTAATATCAAATGACTTGATGCAACAAATGACAAAGAGGAAGAAGGCCTCAGAAAACATAGCACACAGGAAACACTGAGTACAAGAAAAAAATAGTCCTAACAGCACTCAAACGCCCCAACAGAATTATACCCCTGAGTAATAATCAGTACCTATGATACTCCCGAGGCATTAATTTAAGAAATTAAATGATCAGTGGACTTCACCTCAGAAAGGCAGAATATGGCTAAGAATTTTTTATAAAGAAGCTAATGAAAGTTATTTTCTAAATGTCAGTATAATGGGGAGATATTTTAAAAATCACATATAATACACATCTTTCATTGGCAATAAACATACTGCCAAAAAAGTTAGTTACAGTAACTGAGTTCAACCTTTTGACAAAATCCAAATTTTACAGAACAAATCTTTTAATAAAGGGATTTGTTCTGTAAAGTTTGGATCCGGCTGAGGGGCTGCACTTGGGGATCTGGAGGGCTCACGTGTGGCCTTGAGGCCACAGGTTCCTCACCCCTAAGAGAAGCACTCACAAATCCTGTTGCCTGCTCAGTCAACCCTTTTAACCTCTCTTGAGTTTTTTCACAAATTGCTTAAAGCTGGCAAGCACATTTTCTCTGGCTACTTTGACTTCTCACTCCTTAAATGTACACAGTACCCAAGTGGATCTTATTACTTTATATTTGATGGCAAATTCGTGGCTCAAATTATGATCTCCCATTTTTTGCTTCCATCTTGACCTCTTCCTATATTTTCCACTGCCCCTTGGTCATCTTGGTATGAATGTTCCATAGGTATTCAAACTAGAAATGGTGAAAATCCAACTTTAATTCCTTCCCAAACTAACTCCCCCTTCCATGTTTATTTCTTTTATTGGTAATAATATTCTTCCAGCAACACAGGCTGGAAATAGCCAAGAAGCTACTGGTTCATTCTTCTTTAGTGTCTCAAACTGAGTTACTCACTTATTCTTTACAAGTAAGGACCTCAGGCTTTTAACAACTTACTTTTCCATTAGTCCTCTCTTTCTTTTTCCTATTTCCTTCCTCAGTTTATACTCCATGGTCCATTAGTTAGATGGCCATTGTGCCATTATCTCTGCCATGCTCTCTCCTGATACACCAATCTGAAGTAACACAGCACAGGCCAAACTAGTTGTCTTTTCCCTTTGAGCCTATAACTAGACTGAAGAACAAAACAAATACAATGGTGTATATTGGTGCTGTGTTTTAAATTCAAGGCCTCAAATCTAAGCCAGGGAAAAAATCCTAATTACCCTAGTCAGTTACCTGCTCTAATTTCTACAATATCTATTCCAAACAGTCCCCCTGCTCCTTAAATGTTCGACCCTATTGACCTTTTAGATAATCCTAGAGAAAATAAAATTCAGGAAATACCTCAACCTCCAACCACTAAACCAATTTCCACACACTTATTTTTGCTCTGAATAACTCTCTTATCTTACTCAACTGATTATCGCTCTTTCTCCTAGCACTAAAATATAATCAAGAGCAAGACCCTGCTATTTTAAAAAACCTTACTTCAGTGTCTTGACCATCTCTAGCCACTGGCTTCTCTCTCCTTCCCCTCACAGCTAAATTGCTTAAGCACTGTTTCTATTTGCTACTTTGATCTTTGCACCTCCCAAAGTCCTCAATCCCATTTCCATATTCACAAGTCCCGTTAAACTCTTTCACCCAGGCTCCTTGTTTCTGAACTCGACAGAACTTTACTCTGCTCAACAGCACTCTCCTGCCTGAAACACTTTTCTTAGATTTTTCAAAATATTTCATACTCTCAACTGCTCCCACACCCTTCTATTCCTTCCCAGACTCCCTTACAGGCTCCTTTCCTACTTCCAGCCCTGTAATATGATTCTCTTCAGGGTTGTCTTGGCCCTCTTCTTTTGTTATACTCTCCCAGAGTAATTTCATCTACCCTCATGGCTTCAGTTACCACCTAAAACAAAAGAATTTCAAATATTTATCTACTACAGAACTTTTTTCTCTGCTCCAGATGCACACATTCGAAGGTCTACTAGACATCTCTACTTAGATGTCTGAAAACTACCTCAAACTCTGCATATAAAAAAATGAATTCTTCATCTCCCTCAATCCCCACCAAATCTGCTTCTATGTTCCTCCAACTCAGGGACTGTTATCATCATCCTCTGAGGTATTCAAGCCAGTACAGACGTCATCCTTGACACCTTTTATCCTCCCACATTCAAACTCCCATGCCATTCTGGAGCTTCAACATTTAATCTAGCACAAATATGTTCTCTTCTTACTCACCGCACTAACTCAGGCCAACATTATCTACTGTCTCCTAATTGATTTACATAGTAACAGCGCCCGGAACACACAAGTCCCCCCCTTTCTCAAGTGCCCATCTATTCCACAGGGTTTGCCAGTGAGTCTAGCTGACTTTGGAGGGATAGCAGGGAGTCCTATCCTAACTGCTATCCCTCCCCTATACTTGAGGGGCAGTCTGTTGTCTATTGGAGCAGGGGCCCAGAGAACCCCAACCAAGAACAACACAGAGGTACCCTATGTAGACCCAGAAAAGGATTACCAAGAAGCAGTTAGTCCAGTCTCTTGGGGCAGAGGCCCTGAGTCCAATTCCCAAGAGACTGTCCAAGCCAGTGGTCTCATTTAGTCCTTGGCTTCCAGCCAGATTCAGGGGCAATCCGTCCTGTTGACTTTGTTGCACCATCTAATGGCTGGTCACATCATCTGTCTCGGCTCATTTCACACCTGGGTTGCATCTTATCTGCAGTAAGGCGATGCTTAACCCTTTGCACTCGCTTGCTTTTTTCTCATTATCCACTGGACTTTATCCACATTCGACATCCGAGTGCAAAGGGTTAAGATATCTACCCAGGGTAGTTGTGTCTCTTAACAGAGTTTGGCCAACGTAACCTTGAGGGTTTGGTTCATGCATTCCACTTTCCCTGAGCCCTGAGGCCTATCCACTGAATACCTAATGCCTTAGAGAGGATAGCTGCTGCCGTCCGTGTAGAGCTCCAGGTGGGGCACCGGCAACGGACTATCTTTCAAATCTGGACGGCTTGCATAGACCTCCTTCATGGCCTCGGCACAGTTATGGTCCGGGGGCCCTGGCCCAGTAGGAAGGAAGGTGGCAGGGTTCAAGGTCCGCAGTCTCGATGGTGACTCGTGGGTTTTCACACAGCAGTCCCTGGCACTGTGCCAGCTGACTGCTACAAAGCCATCCGTGCTCCGATGTGTTCACTAAAGCCACTGCTGTGTGCGGGTCCTGCACATGGATATTTTGCCCAAGCGTAAGCTTGTCCGCCTCCTTGATTAGCAAAACGGTCGCTGCCAGTGCCCGCAGGCAAGGCGGCCATCCCGACACTACCGAGCCCAGCCGCTTGGACAGACAGGCCACCGGCCTCTGCCAGGGCCCACAGTCTGCGTCGGTACCCCCATGGGTATCTGCTTCTTCCCACCCCTGAGGGCAGCCTGCTCAGCCTCCTCCAGCCGGGCCTGGAGCTCCCGCACCGTCTGTTCCAGTGTCTTCCTCATCCGTCCCAGGTGTGCACTTGTGTCCTGCTCCTTCTTCAGCTCCTCAGCTATCGTGGCGGCATCGGCGATGGCCTTTTTGGCCTTCTCTGCCTCCCACCTCTCCTGGACAGCCTCCTCCACCTCCCTACTCAGCTGGGCCAAACCCGCCTCGAGCTGCTGCTTCTGGTTTAGAGGCCCGTGCTCTGCGAATGCAGGAGGCTGAGGCGCTCGGTGGCCTCCAGCAGCTCCTGCTCCGCCAGCCTCCGGCCGCGCTCGCCCTGCTCCAGCGCAGCCCGCAGCTCCTGCAGCTCCGAAGCCAGCAGCGCGCCGGCGCCCCAGAGCCAGCCGCTGCTCCTCATCCCGCCTGCCTGCTCCTCCTTCAGCGGGGCCTGCAGCAGCCGTGTGGCCCCTGGGCCTCTGTGGCCCGACACGTAGCATGGCCCAGCTGCAGCTCCAGGTCATTGAGGTCACCCTCCATCTTCTTCTTGAGCCTCAGTGCTCCACTGCGGGCCCGGGGCTCAGCAGCCGGGAAGGCCAGCAGGGTCCCCACTGCCCGCTGGTGGTTGCGCCTCAGGTCAGCGCACTCCTTATCTTTCTCCGCCTGCTTCTGTTTGGCCTCCTCCAGCTCCTCGGTCCTCTGGATGGCGTCTGCCTCATACTTGCTCAGCAAGTCGCGCCCCAAGAGAGGCACCGGACAGTCTGGCATGTGGAGGCCTCGTGCCTTATCTGATGGCTCCCCATTTGGCATACCCGGGACTGGCAGACGGGTCTGGCTACCCGAGTCCCAGTAGCTCTGACTATAGTTGTTTCCCATTTTGTAAGCGGGGCCATGGGGGTTGTCACAACTGAGTGTTCTGCTCCAGGGTCCACCGGGAATGTCATTTGTTGGCCCCCTACTTTCATCTTGACCGTGGGTTCCCGAGGGCCAAGAGTGAAGGAACCCAGTCAGCCCAACTCAGAGTCAATGCCAGCGAGCCCCACTAGCTCTTGGGCTTCCAGTTTCTGTTGGATTGTCCTGAATGGGGCCCTCCCTCGTGACAGGTGACTTCCCTTGTGGGGACATTCATTCTTCCAGTGGCCAAAGCCCTGGCAAC
>VSMD01096296.1:0-41665 GCA_008750895.1 Mirza zaza | reverse complement strand
GTCCTTGCTACAGCAATCAGACAAGAGAGCAGAATTAAGGGTGTCCAAATGGGAGCAGAAGAGATCAAACTCTCACTCTTTGCTGATGACATGATATTATACCTAGAAAACCCCAAGGATTCAACCAAGAGACTCTTTGAACTGATAAATGAATTTGGTAAAGTCTCAGGATACAAAATCAATACACAGAAATCAGAGGCATTCATATACACCAACAACAGTACAAGTGAGAACCAAATCAAAGACTCAATTCCCTTCAAAATAGCAACAAAGAAAATAAAGTACCTAGGAATATATTTAACTAAGGATGTAAAAGACCTCTACAGGGAGAACTATGAAACACTTAAGAAGGAAATAGCAGAGGATGTAAACAGGTGGAAGAATATACCATGCTCATGGGTCGGCAGAATCAACATTGTTAAAATGTCTATACTACCCAAAGTGACCTACAGAGTCAATGCAATCCCTATTAAAATACCATCATTATTTTTCACAGATATAGAAAAAGTAATTTTATGCTTCTTTTGGAACCAGAGAAGACTCTATATAGCAAAATCAATCCTAGGCAATAAAAACAAAATAGGAGGTATTAATATACCAGACTTCAAACTATACTACAAGGCTATAGTCATTATAAGAGCTAGGAACTGGCACAAGAACAGGGACATTGACCAGTGGAACAGAACAAAGAACCCAGATATAAAACCATCCTCATATAGCCAACTAAACTTCGACAAAGCAGACAAAAACATACACTGGGGAGAAGAATCCTTATTCAATAAATGGTGCTGGGAAAACTGGATAGCCACATGCAGAAGACTGAAACAGGACTCACACCTTTCAACTCTCATAAAAATCAACTCATACTGGGTAAAAGACTTGAACATTAGGTGTGAAACTATTAGAATTCTAGAGGAAAACATTGGAAATACTCTTCTAGACATTGGCCTAGGCAAAGAATTTATAAGGAAGACCCCAAAGGAAATCACGCAGCAACAAAAATAAACAAACGGGACCTGATCAAATTAAAAAGCTTCTGCACAGCCAAAGAAACTGTCAAGAGAGCAAACAGACAACCCACAGAATGGGAGAAAATTTTCGCAAGCTACACATCCGATAAAGGGCTGATAACTAGAATATATTTAGAGCTCAGGAAAATCAGCAAGGAAAAATAAAAGAACCCTATCAAAAAGTGGGCAAAGGACATGAACAGAAACTTCTCAAAAGAAGACAGAATAATGGCCAACAAACATATGAAAAAGTGCTCAACATCTCTAATCATCAGGGAAATGCAAATCAAAACCACAATGAGATATCACTTAACTCCAGTGAGAATGACCTTTTTCAAAAAGTCCCCAAACAACAAATGCTGGCATGGATGCGGAGAAAGAGGAACAGTCTTACACTGCTGGTGGGACTGCAAACTAGTTCGACCTCTGTGGAAAGCAATATGGAGATACCTCAAAGCAATACAAGTAGACCTATCATTTGATCTAGCAATTCCACTACTGGGCATCTACCCAAAAGATCAAAAGTCACTCTACAAAGGGGACACCTGCACTCGAATATTATAGAGCACAGTTCACAATCGCAAAGTTGTGGAAACAAGCCAGGTGCCCAACAATACATAAGTGGATTAATAAAATGTGGTATATGTATACCATAGAGTACTATTCAGTTTTAAGAAACAATGGTGAAATAGCACCTCTTGTATTTTCCTGGATAGACCTGGAACCCATTCTAAGTGAAGTATCTCAAGAATGGAAAAACCAGCACCACATGTACTCACCAACAAATTGGTATTAACGGATCAACACCTAAGTGGACATATAGGAGTAACATTTATCGGGTGTCAGGCGGGTGGGAGCGGGGAGGAGGAGATGAGTATATACAAACAGTGAGTGAGATGTGCAACATTTGGGAGATGGTCACACTTGAAGCTCAAAGGGGGAGGGGAAGCATAGTTAATATATGTAACCTTAACATCTGTACCCCCATAATATGCTGAAATTAATTAATTAATTAAAAAAATAAAAATGTGGGAAAAACAATATAATGCAAAAGTAGAACAAAAATAAAGATATTCATTTTTTATTCCTTTTTAAAATAACCCTTTACATGCATTTCATTCATCAACATGATGCATGGCATGAGTTTGGCATAATGTATCAGTTCACTTCTCTACTTTTCTCTGATTACCACCACCAAGCCTTCAATATCTCTGCCTCTACTGCTTAAATAGTCTCTCAGCTGGTCTCCTGATTGTATATTCTGCCACACTGCCCACTCTTCCTTCCTTCTCCACTCATTTCTAAGTGGTCTTTTTGAAATATAAAGTAGATCAGCCCCTGCATGAAAATACTCCAAGAGCAGTCCATAGTACTTTTTGTTTTATTGACTTATTTATTCTTAATTTAGACAGAGTAAAATATACTGTATGATGTGTGCTATGGTTTTAATGTTATTGCCCCATCTAAAACTCATGTTGAAATTTAATTGCCATTCCAACAGAATTATGAGGTGAGACTTCATGAGTGATTAGGCTGTGAAGGTTCCACCCTTATGGGTGGGATTGGTATCATTATGAAAGGGCAAGTTCAGGCTCCTTCATGCTCTTTCTTGGCCCTTCCACTTTCTGCCATTGTGAGGCTCCAGCCTTCCTTCTTTCTGGAGCATGAAGCATATAAGGCACCATCTTAGAAGAAGAGAATGGCCTCACTAGACACCAAACCTGCCAGTGACATGACTTTAGTCTTCCCAGCCTCCAGAACTGTGAGCTGATAAACTTCTGTTCATTATAAATTAACTGTATGTGGGATTGGTATTTTGTTATAGCCAGCACAGTATGAACTAAAAAAAATGTATATGGTTCTATAGGTTTTGTGAAATTCATGAAGTCATGTATCTACCAACACAATCAAACAAAGAAGGAAGGAAGGCAAGGATGGAGGAAATAAGGGAGATAAGGAGGGAAGGGGCATGGAGGAAGAAAGAAAGGAATTTTATGAAATGAAAATAAATAAGAGTAATTGCTCAGCATCCTGCTCAGCCTATGGAGACTACTTTAGTGTGATAATGCAAATCCTCTAAACAGTAGCTACTTACATCTCAGTGAACACTTGAATGAAAACAAAGAGACATCCATGTGAAGATGTGGAGGCACAGCATTCATGGCAAAGGATTAAGATCCCAATCAGGATGAATTTTGTTATGCATGAGTGATGGAATGGCCAGGGTCACTGGAGTACTGTGAACAAACAGAAGACTTGTATATGACAAGCTTTGAGGGGTGATGGGCCTAGATCTTATAGAGCTTTATGGGCCTAGTAAAGAGTTTGTATTTTTTTTCCTAATTGTGATAACAGCAGACATCAGTGAAGATGATAAAAAAATGGTTGAATTGGAGATATATTTGGGAAGTGGAAGAGATAAGACTTTCTCTGAGTTAGTACAGGACGGAGGAGTATGAAGGGAAAGGGAAAGAAATGATGGATGTGTGTTTCTAGTTTTTGGAAAAAACAATAAGTTAGGAATGAAAACATTCTTAGAATTTATGGCCTATTTTAGACTTGTTAAATGTAAGGTTCAGTTATGACCTATAAATATTATTGTACAAATCATGATAGATTTTAATTATGTTACTTTAAATACAAACTATTTTCTCAAATCTCAGCTAAAATGACACATCTTTTAATATCCAGGCTTAGGAATATACCTCTCCTCTGTTGTGATAATGCTCTATGTTCACCTCCAATATCCCAGTTGATAAGAGAGATGATGTTTCATTCATCAGCCATAACAAAGTTTCTATCCCACAATGTATTCAATTAATAGATTTCAAATATCTGTTGTCTCATTTTTATATTTTGATTTTTTGAATCATATTTTTCCCCAAGAAGGACTTTGTGTAAATAATAGTTTGAAAATATCAAAGTATCAGACAACCACAGTAGGTTAAAAGGAGCAAGAGCAGCAGGAAATGAAAGACAAAAAGAAATATCAAAAGACAGAAAACATTATTAAAGACAATTTGCCTTAACGAAATGGTTCAAAAGCAGGTATTGCAGATGTTCACCTAATGTCGAGTGGGCTTTGTTTTGAATCATTTCATATTTTATTAAATACGCCTCAAAATCTTTTCCTTTAGGTAACAATTTACTCTTTTTTTTTTTTTTTGGTTTCGTATTTTTGATATTTTAAAAGTTCATTCTTTATTCTCTTTTTCCACCATCTGAAACGATTTCCTTTTATGAACTTCTACTTTTGTTTACAAGGAGATTTTTTTTTCGACCTCTCTGACATGAGACCCTGCAAGATTCCATTGGAGTTAAACTCTGGATGAATGGTCTTTGATTAGCAGTTGCTGTTAAACTGACATAAATGTTGTAGGTAAAACTATCATTTTCTACTCAACATGTTTTGATCTTTTCGGTATTATATGACTTTAACCAAAGTTGGAATTATTTTGTCTACTCTCAAAGTATAGCAACACAAGCAAATACCAGGATTATTGATACCAATCTTTTCGACTAAATAACTTTTATTGATATAGTTGATAAATTAACCTTTTTTCTCAGTTATGGGTATTTAGGCATCCTATCTTGTATATTGTATACACAGAATGCTGTTTTACTAAGGTTGTACATTTTTATTAAAAGAACAAAGTTAAAGCAATATAGTGTAAATTTTCAAAATATTATCTACCATAATAAGGTAATACCATATTGAAACAAGATTTATGATTATTTTAATCTTAAATATCTATGAGGTACACAAAATTATCATTTTGTCAGTCCTTACACATATAAACAGTTTAGTCACAGAAGAAGCCATATAGCTCCAGAGACAGTAGGTTTACAGAAGCAAAAAGGATAGTCTTCTAAAAAGGGTTCATAGGTTAGTGAATTCAGGCAGTAAATACCTTCTAATATCTGTACTCGTATGATTTTTAAAAAAATCTATGGTCACTCATGATCTACGTTATTTGCAAAGCAGTAGCATTTCATTAAGAAATATGTATATGCTATTCCAGCCAGAGAGGAGAGATGGGGAAAACATGCAGCTTGTAACCACAATGGTCAAAGAGAAGGCAATATAGAGAAAATGGAATATTTAGTACCAACACAACTGCAATAATCCCAAGTATATTTTGTTCAGGTTAGGAAACTGGTGTAGCTACATTATGAGTAAGAAGGAGGGGCAAAGAGAGAGAGAAAGCTTGAAACATTTGCTATGTGTCCTAGTCACTTCAGGCAGCTATAATAATATAGAATGAGCAGCTTATAAATACTAGAAATGTATTTCTTACAGTTGTGAAGGCTTCATGTTCAAGATCAGGGTGCCACCATGGTCACGTTCTGGTGAATGCCTTCTTTGGGGTTGCAGATAATTGTCTTATTCTGTATCCTCACATGGCTGAAAGAGGGAAAAGAGTTCTCTGGGGTCCCTTTTGATGAGGGTACTAATCCTAAAGTGAGGGCTCTACTCTCATATATCCTTACTACCTCCCAAAGTTCCCACTTCCTAATTCTATCAGGTTGAGGGGTAGGATTTCAACATATGAATTTTGGGGTGACGCAAACCTTCCGTCCATTGCATTATGGATAGCAGAGCAACCTAAAAATATTCTAAACATAGATTGTAAGTCAAACCGTAAATGAGATACCATGATATAAGAGGGACAGTTATTTATTTTTCAGAAATTCAAAAATTAATTGAGAACAAAAGAAAACTATACAACTGCAAACAAATTAATAACAAAATTATCATTATTTATATTTTTAAGATCTTCATTTAAACCTCAAATAATTCTACTTTCCTTGGTAATTATCTTTTGATTGACTTGATTAATCATGACATTCACTTTAAAGATGAAAACAAAATGGTAAGAGTTTAATAATAATGTTTATTTCATGTGAGAGAGTTTTTGCATAAATGAATATATGTTACATGATTTCACAAAGAAAATATTTTCTTTATAATAAGACATTAATTATATACATCAGTTAATTTTATAAATGTTAAAGTCAGTTAAAATAGTTTTAATGTCTTTAGTCTCATAATTAAAATGATAATCACTATGTTTCTAGTTTATTATCCTATACTTGGTAATATTTTCCTAACTGCTTCAAATTTTAACCTAAGTATCATATTTCACAATTTTTAAAGTGATATATCACATAGAAAACCTATAGGTTCTTGAGAGTCAAAGTCTCTTATTATTGAAGACATTGAACCAGAATTCAATCTACTCTTTTTATATTATATCCAAAGAAATAATTATGACAAGCATATTATAAGTTAAACACACACACATACATTCTCAATGTTTCTGCTGATTTCTGATAAGAAATCATAAAGTTCTAATCTCTAGTTCTTTAATTCAAAGGTCATGTTTTTCACTGATAGATATATTAAAATAAACACATTTAACAGCAATTATATACCAAGCCTGCATTCCTCCTACAAAATATAACCAATTGATACGTTAAAAATTCTTTATTAAAACATTCTAAAAAATAATTTTATGGGTTTTTGTTTCAAATTAATATATATTGTTCAAAATTTTTATTCATAAGGTAACTAAAATAATGTTAAAATGGCTTACAATGAGATCTACATGTTGAGGGTTGATTTATTTATTTTCTCTTTGTTTAGTTGGACAAGTTGATTAAACACTATGTGATACTTAAGCTAAATATTTAGCTCTTTGTGTATTTTAAAATTTATTTTGGTAGTGAAATTTATTGGGACAGGATGTGTTGCCTGTTTCTAAAAGAAGATAACATGAGATAACGTGTGAGCCACTTAAGTTTTAAAAATTCAGTAAGCGTCATTCACAGCATAGACAACATGAGAATACAGAGATGGAAGGAGCAATAGATTAAAATGAGAGCTACATTTCAAGGTATGATATACTAAACAATAGAAAGAGTTCAACCAATGAGAAGCGAACCCTCAATTTTGTTGTTGAACCTTAGCAATAAGTAAGTACAGAGGAAAATACACACATACATATGCCTCATGTAATAACTCTGAAGATGTACCAATGGAAAGGAAGTCAAATTCAAACCTGCAGTTGACAAAATATTCAACCTATGTGATCAGATAATGCTGTGAGAACATATTTGACTCTCTAGGTTGCCAGGAGCAAATAAGCAAAATGGGAACTTGGCAACAGCTGAGTCCTTGTCTGAGAAACATCACTTCCATCACCACCACATTCATCGCTAGCCAGGCATGCTGCACAAACACCATGCCTTGAGAACAAGAATGAAATAACAGGGGAATAGGAGATTAATTTACTAATGTGCTACTTTTGTTTCACTTCACACATAAAAGTCTACCAAAAATGGTTGCTTCATTTTATCATTCTTTTTTTAAAATCCATTGTTTATGGATAATGAACATATTCAAATTTTATCATTCTCAATAGTGCGTTGGGAAGAAATGAGATGCGCTGTTAAAGTTCCCACTCATTTCTCCAGGTTTCCCAGCTCACACAGGAACAATCTTAAATAAAGAAATTAAAAAAAAAATTCACCCAAATTCCAACAACTTATCTCTGCCTGAGCCAGACTTCACCCTCAAGTCTAATTTTTAAGCTTGTGATAGATGATACTGACTTATTAATTGAATGTGATCTGATTTTTCCTAGCCAAAAAATGGTCAGAGATTTACTAGAGGGGTTGAAATCATGTTGCCAAGATTCTTGAAAGGGAAACAAGGATGGACAGAAGGATATACGGGCTGCCCCAGTTTTATTAATTCTTTCACATTCCAACAATCTGCCATTTAACACTGTAAGTGGATAGTAAATGAATTTCTGCTTTCCCCTAGTCAATAGCTGAAATCATCATAAAGTGTCAGTAAAAGCCATGCTCTAGTAAAATCACAAGATGTCCATAAAGACATTTCTCAATACATTCTATGATCTGGTATAAGATAAAACAAAAAGAAGAAAGAAATTATGATCTCATGCTTACAATTTGCCACTGGAATTAATGCATGAAATTGGCTGCCAATGAATATGACTAACATTAGTAGCTATTAGAAATTGTTTCTTTGAAAAATATTCTATGGAGGAATTATATTAGTTCAAAGACATAAAATGAATAGCACAAAGTAATTTGGAAAATTTTTATTAGTGAATTGGTAAAGGAGAGAATCGGGGAGCAATTATTAAAGCAGAAAACTTAATATAATATTCAAAAATGATTAAACCCATGATGATAAAATAAACTTTGCAATTTTTTCTAGACCCTTGGCTGCCCTTTCTAATTTACAGAAAATCCCCAAGCTCTCAGAGCTGATCTAAGCAGAACAAGCACGCACTCATCATACTAAGAGCTCCCTATGATTTTTCAACATTCAATGATTGCAAAGGAACATAATCAGTAATCTTTATAGTCTAATTGTAAACCAATATGGAAAGTAGTTAATTATATTATCATAAGCTAAAAAATTATCTGAAAACTCACAAAAGCAGAAAGTGCCCACAGATTCCAAATATATATCTGGGCATGGAAATTTTAGATCTGTTTTTAAAACAAATCAAGAATATCAGAATTGAGCTAAATATTTGGTTCGGTTCCCAAAGAGGTATCAGAGAATTCTGAAATGGGATATTTAGATCAAATATTCACCTAAGAAAACAGAGTAGGGAGAAGAAAAGTGTTGAAAACATTGCACTGAGAAAATAAAACTGCGAGAAATGGATGCTATGTTTTAACAGGAATAAAGCAAAAGAAAAGAGCTGTATCATGAATATATGTTTATTGCAAAGAAATATTGCCTAAGGAACATTAAATATTAATTCTAGATTTAAAACAAAAAATGTACCTACACTATTCAGTCAGATATCAAAGTGAGACCTTGACAAAATAAAATATTCATATATAAATAAAAGTGCCCATAAAGGGATTTAAATTTTATCCCTGCATCTGCCACTCTAACATTACAGCACCAGAAGGTTGTCAACATAGCATAAGTCTACTTTCTTGTCAGAAACAATGACTTGAAAACCACACAAAGTTCACTGGCACTGAAAAAAATGCAGCACAGAAAAGAGTTGGTTGTTGTTGCTAACTTAAAAATGCCTAAAACATTTATAATTTATAGAGAATTTTAAATTATGTTTCATAATCTTTTATTTATTCATTCAAATATAATTTATTTAAATTCTAGAAGCTAGTACTGTAATACCTAGAAGACGTATGAAGCTCCTGCTCTTCTGAAGTTTACATTCTAGTTGGAAAAAATTTAAAATAATGAAATAAATTTATAATTAAAAACAATTCAGTGAAGTCTCAGCATACAAAATTAATGCACACAAATCAGTAGCATTCATATACACCAAAAATAGTCAAGCTGAAAATCAAATCAATGACACAACACCTTTCATAACAGCAAGAAAGAAAATTAAATATTTAAGAATATATTTAATGAAGGAGGTGAGAGACATATATAGGGAGAACTACAAAACACTGATAAAAGAAATTGTAGAAGATGGAAACAGATGGAAAACCCTACCATGGATTGGCAGAATCAATATTGTTAAAATGTCCATACTACCTAAAGTGATCTACAGAATTAATACAATCCCTATTAAAATACTATCATCATTCTTTACAGATCTAGAAAAAAAATAATTCTATGCTTTGTATTTAACCAGAGAAGACCTCGGATAGCCAAAGCAATCTCAAGCAAAAAGAACAAATTGGGAGGCATCCATCTACCAGACTTCAAGCTTTACTACAAGGCTATAATAACCAAAACAGCAGTGCAATGGCACAAGAACAGAGATATAGACCTTTGGAACAGGACTGAAAACCCAGATATAAAACCATCCTTATGTTGTCATCTAACCTTCGACAAAGCAGACAAAAATATACACTGGGGATAAGAATCTCTATTCAATAAACAGTTCTGGGAAACCTGGATAACCACATATAGAAGATTGAAACTGTATCTCCATCTCTCACCTCTCACAAAAATCAACTCACAATGGATAACAACAGACTTAAACCTAAGGTATGAAACCTTACGAATTCTAGAAGAAAATGTTGGGAAATCTCTTATAGACATTGGCCTCGGCAAAGAATTTATGAAGAAGACCCCCAAAGAAATTACAACAGCAACAAAAATAAATACTTGAGACCTAATCAAATTAAAAAGCTTCTGCAAAACCAAGGAAACTATCATTACAGCAAATAGACAACCTACAGAATGGTAGAAAATATTTGCATTCTATACATCTCATTAAGGGCTGATAACAAGAATCTATATAGAACTTAAGAAAATGAACAAGAAAAAAATCAAACAACCCCATCAATAGATGGGAAAAGGACATAAACAGATACCCGTGGAAAGGTGACAGAATAATGGCCAGCAAACATATATAAAAAAGTGCTCAAAATGCAAATCAAAACTACAATAAGATATCACCTAACTCCAGTGAGAAAGGCCTTTATCAAAATGTCCCAAAACAACGAATGCTGGTGTGGATCTGGAGAGATTGGAACACTCTTACACCGCTGGTGGGACTGCAAATTAATACAACCCCTGTGGAAAGTAATTTGGAGATATCTCAAAGAGCTAAAAATAGAAATACTATTTGAGCCAGCAATCCTATTATTAGGCATCTAGCCAAAGGCCAAAAAAACATTCTGTAATAAAGACATCTGCACTCGAATGTTTATGGTAGCACAATTCACAATTGCAAAGATGTGGAAATAACCCAAGTGCCCATCAATACATGAGTGGCTTAATAAATGTAGTATATATATATACCAAGAAATACTGCTCAACTACAGAAAACAATGGCGATCTAGCACCTCTTATCCTGGATAGAGCTTGAGTCCATCCTTCCATCACAAGAATGGAAAAATATGCACCACATGTAGTCGCCATCAAATTGGTACTAACTGATCAACACTAAGGTACTCACATGGTAGTAATATTCATTGGATGCCCATCAGGTGGGAGGGGGCTGGTGGGAGTGTGTAAACTCACAACTAATGGATGTGGAGTGCACTGTATAGGGGAAGGGTACACTTGTAGCCCTGACTTGGGTGAGGTAAAGGCATTATATGTAACCAACATGTTTGTACCCACATAATATTTAAAAAAGAAATAAAAAAGAAAAAAAATTAAAAAAAGAAACATTTCAAATAGTTAGAAGTCCCATGAGGAAAGTAAGTCAGCATAAAATGAAGGGAGTTACTTCATTTAATATGCATTTATTAAATGCTTATTAAGTACCAGGAGCTCTTGAATGGAAGTCTTGGTATATAGCAGTGAACACTACATGTAAAGTCTTTGCCATCATAGAACTTATAACAAGTATAAATATATATTTAAAAATACAAATTTTTGGTTTGTTTCCTCTTTCTTTCATCAGATAAAAATAAGATTAGAGACTACATCTATGATGTTGATCACTATATTGCTAAAACTTTCATGTGGTAGATATCTGCAAAATAATAATAATAATAAAAGAAGGAAGAGGAGGAAGGAATTGGAAGAAGGAGGGATATAAAGATGAAGGATCAAAAGAAAGGAGGAAATAAATAAAGGAAAGAAATGAAGGGAATAAAGGCAGAAAGGAAGGGAGGGAAGAAGGGAGGAAAGAGGGTTAGAGAAAATTTAACAGATATTTATTATCTGCTCATATTGAGTGACTAACCCTATTAGACAAACTATTCCTGTGATTTAAAAATCAAATTTAAAAACCTACCAGTTTAATGCAAGTAAATGGATGTTTGAATAGCAGAATGGCTATTGCTATGAAGAAGAAAAACACAAAAGAGGTCAAATCATTCTGTTTGGAAAGGAGTCAGAACAATGGTGAGGAAAGGTAATACTGAGTTCTGTCTCAACTGCTTGCCGTGGATGAGGTATAAGTCTAATATAAGACTTTTTACTGAAGTTCAGATGAATATTTCTAACTGTCTACCAAGTCTTCACTATGGGCCACTCCATCATAATAAAAATTCAGTATGTCCAAACTGACTTTCTCATTCTATTCTCCATATCTGTTCTCAATCTTGATTTCTTGTCTTATGTATTATGTGATAATCCTTCTCATTGCTTAAGCGAAAAAATTTGACAGCCTTCCTCTTCCTTAGGTTCTCTATCCAAATGATTTCTAAGTCCAGTCAAATAAATGCATCACAAATCCTTTCTCTCCATTCATACTTACCTTGCTTTGTTTCAGACCTATGTTGTGTCTTTGCTAGGTTATTATAATGACTACTGAAGTAGGACTCTTTATCCTTATTCTTGAATCCTTCATCCTATAGCACAAATGAAATACAGATCTAATTATGTCACCTCTTTGATTGAAAGGTGTTAATGACTCTCCTTGAGTAAGAATAAACTTAGCTTGAAATGAGTCTCCTTGTGATTTGATCCATAAATACCTTCCCTACTTCATGTTCTCTATGCTGTAGTCATATCCCACTGCTGAAAATTTCCTAAATATGTCCTTCTTTTTCTCACCTCCATAATCTTCCATATGTTGTTATTCTGCCTGAAGTGCCTTCAATCCTTTGGATACATAGCTAATTCCAACTCATCTCTCACTTTTCTCAAACTCCTCCTGTATATTGCGCAATCTTAGCACTCATGTATACCTCCTCATAGTACTTATACAATGTAATATAGTAGATGATAAATTTTGTCTTCTTCACTGAATTTTGAAGTACTAGAAGGCAAAATATCTTATTTAATTCACTTATAACAATGAGAAGTGCATAGTTAGCTCTAATATAGTTGAGTAAATTAATGAAGGAATTAATACATCAAACAGCAAACAATTTATTATCTAATCCATAAAATACTTTCATTGAATAAATTTATTTCTAAGTTATTCTCTATTATCAAATTTTAATCTTTATTTATTTTTACTTTTTTTCTTTTTTTTTTTTTTTTAAGGCAGGGTCTTGCTCTGTTGCCTAGGCTAGAGTGCAATGACATCATCATAACTCACTACAACCTCAAACTCCTGGGCTCAAATGATCTTCCTGCCTCAGCTTCCTGAGTAGCTGGGACTTCAGGCCTATGCAATCACAGGCCCACATGACCATGCCTGGCTAAGTTTTAAATTTTTTGTAGAGACAAGGTCTTGCTATGTTGCTCAGGCTGGTCTTGAACTCTTGGCCTCAAGTGATTCCCCGTCACTCCCCGGCCCGACCTCCAATGTGTTAAGATTAGAGGCATGAGCTACCACACCCAGACTTATTAAAAAGAAGAAAAATATTCTAAGATCTTACATTTTATTCTAAGAGGGAATTTATTCCTATTCTTTTCACACAGAACATATGTGTGTGCATGCATAGCTGCCTATGGACTTACTATTCAGAATATTTAGTCTTCTTATTAATAGAAAACAGAATTGAGGAGAGAAGATGTTGAAATGTAAAATTGCATTGTTAATGCAAATTAGTATGCCAATGAATGGTTACTTCAAATTAGAACTTTTAAAAGTCCAATATATTTGAATAAAGCATTTGAAACTATATTGAATTTTCTTCTCACCATTTTCTTTTCTTAAGATAATTTCAAAGTCTAAATTGATCCAGGTGTAAATTTGAAAGAAGTAAGTGCCACATATCATTTACCATTATGTGTATACACACACATTTACATACATACATACGCACACAGATGCACACACACTCCTTAAAAGTCTGAGGATGAAGAGCATTGGAATGGAAATTTAGTCAAGGTGGATTTTTTAAAAAATGAATGCTAACATCAGCAATGAAATTTAATTAGTACAAGCAGCATCTATTTTTAAAAGAAAAAAAATGCAAGACACAGTCCTAGGAAGGAAACAACAACAGAGTCCTTGGACTGACAGTTTAAATCTAGTCATGCTTTCTAAGTTCTGATTAAATAAAAAAAAATAAAAATGATTTAAGAGATACTATTGACACAATAAGCTAAGATAGAACCAAACACTGGGTAGGACAAACTATTCTATTATTAAACATACTCAAAGAACACAAAATAAACAATAGCTGATAATATAAACCATAATTATGATAGGAGAAAACCCTCAGATGAAATGTACCGTATAGATGTACCTTTATGAAGGGAAATATGAGACATCCCCACACCAGTACTCACTGCCTCTTGGAATCTGGAGATTCCTTTCTTGGAACCTCCAGATTGAATCTGTGGAAATACTGATAGAATAAGAAATCAATTGCCACGTTTAAAACCTGGATTTAATACTTTAGTATTTTTGTTTAATCATGTAACTTTCTTAGTGTCACTTGATAGACAATTTTAGAAGCTTTTCCTAAATGGTCTTATTTAATACTTACATCACATGGTAGTAAAATCGCCCCTTTTCTTTCTGGTCTCTACTCCATGCAACTGTAATCTTCTTGAGAATAGAGACTATGTTTTTCATAGCATCTTTAATGCTGAGCATTGCCTAGATGCATGGTAGGTGTTTGTGATATTTTGTTCCTGTTGAATAAACTTCCAGTACCTTTCAGCCCTTCAGCAAAAGACCACAGGAAACACACATGTCATTAAAGAAGTTTAGTTTATGATTTTTTCAGTAATGAAGAACACATATCATGGAGAATCACAGAGCATCTCAGGAAAAGGGTGCTAGAAAGGACCTATTATAGGATTTCGTCTTGTGTTACATGCCTTTGGGGCAAGTCTAAGAAAGCAAGGCATTGCTCTTGATTAGATGCAGTGAGGAAAGGGGGTTAGTTCTATGATTAAGTATCTTAGTATATCTTATCTAGGAGAAGGTCAGACTCTACAAAGGCCAAAGTTGTAATTAGTGAAACAGTAGTAGTGGCTCATATCAACCATATTAGAAGGATATAAGGTCTTTTGATTGATTTGGACAATGTTCATGTTTTTGCCTCTAGTCAAACATAAGTAAAAAGTGGAAATTTTTTTTTGTCTTAATCCATCAGAGTCATGGAGCGGCCTTGTCTGATGATAATACTCTGTGAAAAATTTTCTATTCCACAGGAGAATAACAAGGCCTACCTACGAGTACTTACCAGTCCTACCAACACTAAGATCTGCCTGATCATATCAGGTCAGCTTCTGAATGACATGAGTTGCCTTTCTTCTTCTTATAAACTGTGGATTAATGAATTGTTTAATATTGTACAATTTTTTCTCTCAGAAACTGATCTGCTATTTTATAACATGTCAATTGTGTGAATAAGAATCCATCAAGAGCTTCAGTAGTCCACTTGTCTAAAAGGAAGTCTACTAGTCCACTATACAACAAACTCTCCACTGCCTTGTCATAGATAGTCTACAGAGATGACTATCAAGTCCTCCCCTATCTGTAAGTGAATGCTGCACCATCCATCAAGAAGTAGAGTTCATTTATATTTCCCTTGAATTTGAGGTAGCTTAAAATTTCTTTTGATTTAATGGAGGATAGTGGAAATAATGCTCTCATTTCCACAACTAAGCTTTAAGAGCCCTGGTTGACTCTACATTTCTTCTTGGAAGCTAGTCACCATTCATGAAGCTGACTTCACCTTGCTATAAAGAGACCTAAGCTAGTCATCAGAGTAAGAGAGAGGAAATATGGAGAATCACTGAGGCCCCAGACATGTGAAAGAGGCCTTTTTGCACCTTTCAGCTCAGTAAAACCCCCAACTGAACACATCAGCATTACTAAGCCTAGCCAATGCCAATAGAACCATCCAAAAAAAAAAAAAAAAAAAAGAACCATCCAGTCAACTGAAACAATTGTGAGCAAATAAAATGCTTGCCATTTGGGGTTACTGCTATGCAGCAATAAATATCTGAACTACGCCAAAATAAGAGCTCCTCAAACACTTTAGTAGTCCACTTGTCAAAAAAAGTACATTTCTTGAAACTTAAAACAATAAAAAAATATATAAAATTATATGGCTTCATTATGAATATGGAGAAAGCATGTTCTTCCAAAGAATTTTTTCTGCTACTAAATTCTAAGGGAAATTTTAAGTAAAAAAAAGTCAATGGATAACTTTAAGTTTCATTAATATCAGAGAGAAATTTTACAACAAATGTATAAAGAATGTCCTTTTGACTGTTTCTATAATAATTCTCAATATAAAGGAATAAAAATAAATAAAGCACTTCTTAGATAAACTAATATGCCCCAAATGAATGACCTTGTGATCTGATTTCTTATAAAAAGGCATGGTAGAAATCTAACATTCTACACCAGGGAACTGGTAATAGACAATTTGAGGCAATAATTTTGTCATGGAGCTATTCTGTGTAGGTGAATATAGAAAGATAAAAGATATTACTAAGATCACTGGATCAATAGATAATAGGGTTGACATTCTTTTGGGAAGGTCAAGAAGTGCTAGCAACATTGTGTTCAACAACAACAACAACAAAAAATGCCCCAACTTTAAAAAAAAAAAAAAAAAACTATCTTCAAAGATACCTGCAGATAGGGCTAGAATTTTTCTCTAGTTGGATCCAAACTACGGAGTAAGTGCACTTTGTTGAAATCTTAGAGTTCAAAATCATAGAGTATATTACAGCTGTCATTTTTTTCTCAGAGATCCATTTGGTTTGAAGCTTGTTCAAGCTGTACATTACCAAATGTATAACTCGATTAGAAAGAAGACTTTCAAGAGTTTCTGTGCAGTATCCAATTTCAAAGGGTATAATCTCCAGCATGCATTTGCCCTTGGACACAGGGTAGTTCTCAGTACTTCTGACTCAGACTGAATAATACCACTAGCTTTTCTGGTTCTTCAGTGTAGAGATAGCAGACTACGGGACTTCTCAGCCTCTATAATCATATGAACAAATTCTCATATATACTGATCCAGTGATAGTTTTCCTGACTTTGTGTAGAAATTTTGTGTGCAGTAAAAGATCTAGGTCATTTCACTGAGTCTGTGGCCGTATTTCTGGCACTATCCTCATATACATATAAAAACATATACTGCTTCTGTTTCTCTGAATAACCTTGACTAATACAGCAATCAATGATGTCATGAGTGTAATTACTGTTAAAACTTCTTTTTAGTGATAGTTAGACATTGGAATCCATTATCTATAAGAATAGACTTTGAAGAAGCCTAAAACCTGTGATAACAAGGAGGATGGTATACCTGGGAAACTTGCCTTTGATTCACCTAGTGTCACAGTAAACACTAAAGAATGTACTTTAGCTGTTAGAAGTTGTATTCCTTTATTGCTGGCAAGCAGGGATGCCACTAGAATCTACAAACACTAGATTCTCTGCCATCATAAAAATGTCAAAGAGTTGTTCTGCAAAGGAGTAACAGACTATACACTCTATTCAGGGGTGGCACTTGGTAGTTTTGAGGATTTTTTAAAGTCAGAAAAACTTGTCTTTATGACTGAGATTACTATTATATTCCTGACTTTGTACAGAAATTTTGTGTTGTTAAAGGACTTATATCATTTGACTGAGTCTTTGGCCATATTTCTGGCACCATTCTCATAATGGAAGCCCTGAAGATTGATGCCTAAGATAAATGCAATACAAAGCATTGTGGCTATATTGACTTGGAGACATACACAGAAACCTGAAAGATGTGATCCCAGAAAACAACAGATTCATATTTTTACCATTCTTGGTACCAGACAACAAAAGTGGTTCTTCCTAGAAAACTAGGAAGAATTGTGGCAAAAGTTTATTCTCTTCCTTCTTGACTCTAGGCTTTTTGGCTCTCTAGCCCACTGTTCTTTTTAAAAAAGTTAGAATCTGAAGTAAGCAGAATGTATAATTTCCCTGTGGCGTCTATTGGCTTAGTAGAAGTGGCACCTGAGGTTTTCTAAAAGAGAAAGAAACAGGAAACCGCCAGATCAAGTGTCTGGCTGGCAAGGAAACAAATACTAAAATTGTAGTCCCAGTGGCTGGAACAGAGACAGCTACAAGGATGGTGCTGCGGATGGCAGAAGTCCTGTGGACCTTTCAAGCCCAGCCTGGCAGGCAACAACTTTGTAGCCATACATTTGCAAACTGCTGAGGTATTAGATATGGAAAAGTTTTAACAGGAGCTGAGAAGTGCTTTACCTCATACTGATGCAGTTCTAACTGCAAAAAAAAAAAAAAAAGAAAAGAAAGAAAAAAGAAAGAAACTTGGGGGTGGGTCAGATCACAGGAAGGACACAAAATGAGTTAAAGTCTTAATAATATTTTTAATTGTGAGTAACTCTGTTTTAAGATGTGTGAGCTATTCTTGCTGCTTTTACAGACAGGCTGAAATGAGAGCAGTGACCTTGGAGCACTGTGATTTGCACAAGCTAATTGGGTTACAAATAATGTTATTCAGAAGACTGGGTGTCAGAAATAATTTCCTAATTAGAACAGGTGGCCTCTGAGTGCAAATGTAAAAGTGCTTAATTGAGACAGAAAACTTTAATTTGGAAGAATCGTCAAAAAGCAATTTCTTTTTGAAAGTTCCAATTATCTATGTATGGGATTATCTATGTATGGATCTATGTATGGGATCTGGCTAGGAATATGGTGTTCTCCAACTATGGCATTTCTGTCATTGTGGGTAGTAAGTTTGTTTCATTATTGTTCAAAACCATCGCACACATTCCAGGAGATTAATTTCTCCATTCCCTGCTCACAGATTGACATTATTTTAGGTCCCACAGTCATTGAGTGAAAGCACATATACATAATTCCAAAAAAATCTAGGGGATGTACCAACTAAATGTATATTTAATAAATAAAAACTGACAAATTTTGATCTGTCCAAGGTTCCTAGAATATTGAATTAATATGATCTTTTGGCCATGCTATTGTCTATTTCTGACATAATTTTGGTGAGACCTAAATGACTTTTTTAGCCTGAAGCCAATTATAATGGGGGTGGGGTAGGCTGGCCATGTATCTGAATCCTTACCAAGGCGATGAGAAAAAGGTATTTTTCCTGTTTTTATAGATTTCAAAAAGTATGGCTTAAAGTTATTTAAACTGAGCAGGGTCCATGTGGATAAAGGAATAGATCCACTTTCAATACAAGAAAGGTCCATATTTAGGAGAAATGCTTCAAAAATAGATAAGCCAAATGAGAGGTAACAAAAATAAGTATTATTCCTGTTCTATAGTGAATGTGCTCCTCAACCCGATTCATATGTTGAAATCCTGCACCCTAATGTGATGGTATTAGGAGGTGGAGATCTCTGGCACACAATTAGGATTCAATGAGGTTGTGAGGGTAGAACCCCTGTGAATGGGATTAGTGTCCTTATAAAGAGTCCAGAGAGAGCTTATCATGTGAGGACACAGTGAGAAGATGTCTGGCTATGAACAAGAAGCAGACTGTCATCAGACAGAGTCTGCCAGAGCCTTGATCTTGGGCTTGGAAAACCCCAGAACTATAAGAAATAAATTTCTGTTATTTATAAGGTCCCCGGTCTATGGTATTCTGGTATAGCTTCCTGAGTGAACTAAAATAGCTCCCTTGACCCCAGCTAAACAAAAAAGCTCAAGAGTAAAGTAAGACGGGATTCAGAATCACTACAAATGCTGAGCCCCTGGAAGAGACTTTTCCTGATGTGGTTCAAGAATGTTTCCAAATTTGGGTAATCAGGCATTTAATGGAAGTAACTCCCATTTATACTAGAGTGACAACACAAATACTTTCCTGTGTGAATACAGATGCTAATACGACAAGCAAAACAAATACTTAGATCTTGCAAGCCACAATGCAAATAATGAAACCAAAGCAGCTAATCCATGGCAGGTTATTGTCAGTGTATGTACATGGTAAAGTCTATGAAATAGCGTTGCCAACATCCTGGGCAAAACAAGAAGACCAATGATTTTGAAATTTGGTAAAATCATTTTACCTCTACTAATTTACTAAAATAAAGTAACTTTGTGTCCCTTCTCTATTGAAGGCAAGCACTGGCTCTCACAGAATGTAAAATCAAGCATGACAATATGGCATGCATTAATTTATGGAACATGTTAAACATTTGGAATTGATCATTTAAAAAATAATGTATTGAGTGCTTTATGTTTTCACATGAGTCTAAAATAACAAAGTTACATATAAAGACATTGGGGAATATCTAAATGTAACATGAACATAAATATGAAACAGATTTATTAGTGCCCTTTATGAATTGGATTGAATTTTGTGAAATATCACAGTCTTGTGGAAATATGGACTTTAGCAATTATTCCATAATTAAAGCTTATGGTTTAGTTGTAAAAATCTTTCATGATCTAGATATTCATTCAGCAATATTTTCTGGCATTCTAATTTTTAAAAAATTATACAGAAATAATAAACATATTTATATTGTCAAAGATTTTTAGATATTTGAGTTCAATGTTAAAGTTGCCTATGATATATATAAAGTAATGACACAAGCAAGAATAAAGTTTTTAAAGTATATTTATAAAGTCTTTAGTATTTCCTCAAGAAATGGTCAGATTTCATCTTATTTCCTGATAGGAGGGATTTCTACACTTTAGAGACAGTTTCAGAATGCTTGAGCTTATTTACAGTCAAAAAGAAGGAAAAGAAAGATTTCTCATTTGAGGAGTCAACCTATAAGTTAAACATCTTTTTTCTAATAGTAATATGTGCCAAGGAAAATCAAAGCAAATGAGAAAAATAAAGTGGATATAAGGCATATATTTTTTAAAAAAATTGTGTTAAATAAATTGAAAGTTATAGATGTGAATACATTATTTTCTGGAAAAATCATTTTACTGCTATGTTGCTGTAGAAACTGATACTCCGTACAACTATGTGCTCCCCCCCATTGAGTAGTTCAAGTACTTATTGTGTTGATACTGATTGTAATTTGTTTCACTTTTCTACCCATTATATGGATACATACATGATAAACGTATCATGGTTAGAAAAATTCAATATTTTTCAAATGTCAACTCTTCTGAATTTGATTTGCAGATTCAACATGATCCCAATCAAAATTCCAGCTTTATAGTTTTCAAAAGGCTATTTTGAAAATATCAACAAATTATTCTAAAGTTTTTATGGCAGACAGGGGATATAGAATAGCCAACACAATAGTAAAAAAAGAACAAAGTTGGAAGACTCACATTTCTCCATTCCAATACTTATTATAAAGCTATAGTCAAGTGTAAATAATGTTGTCAAAAGAAAAGACACATAGATTAATGCAACAGAATATAGTACCCATAAAGACACAAATTTAGTAAATTGTTCTTTTATAACAGAGCAAAGGCAATTTAGTGAAGAAAAGATAATCCTTTCAACAAATGGTCCTGGAGCAGTCAGATATTCTTATATAAAAATATAAACCAAGATATAAACCTTATATCTTTCATGAAAATCAATTCAAAATTGATCATAGACCTAAATGTAAAACACAAAATGATAAAACTTCTGGAAGAAAGCATAGGAGTAAATCTAAGTGATCTTGGATCTTGGATTTGGTAACTTTTTGATGTAACACCAAAAGCACAATCTATGAAAAAAAATCATTAAGTTAGACTTTAATAAAAATAAAAACTTTTGCTTCTTGAAAGATCCTGTTAAAAAGATGAAAACACAGTTACAAGCTAGGATCAAACACACATTTTATAAAAGGATTTATATCCAAAATGTACAAAGAACACTTAAAATTCAAAAATAAATAAAACAAACAATCCAATTAAAAAACTGGACAAGAGATCCAAATCAACATTTCACCCAAGATTTTACATATTATATATATATATATATGGAAAATAAATATTAAAAAATGATAGTCAACATCATAGATCATTGCAAATTAAAGCAGCAGTGAGACACTACCATATATATATATATATTATAAATTGCTAAAACTAAACAAACTGACAATACTAATTGCTAGTGAGGACATGGTGTAATAAAAACTCTCATTCATGACTGATGGGAAAGCAAAATGATATAATCATTTTGGAAGACAGTTTAACATTTTGTTACAAGCTAACCATAATCTTAAGATCCAGCACTTGTGCTCCAAAGTATTTACCCAACTGATTTGAAAACTTAATGTCCACACAAAAACCTGCATGTAAATGCCATATCAGCTTTACCCAAAATCATAAAAAAAATGGAAGCAACTAAGATGTAATTCAATAGATGCATAAATAAATTGTGGAACAACTATAAAATGTAGAGTTATACAATTAAATAAGAAATGAGCTATGAAAATACAAAAAGACATTAATGAGTCTTAAATGCACATTGCTAAATGAAAGAAGTCAGTCTGAAAAGGCTATATAGTATATAATTCAAATTACATGCTATTTCAGAAAAGGCAAAAATAGAGTGATGCTAAAATGTTTGCTGGTTTCCAGGGTTTGAAGGATAGGGAGTTAGGACTGAATAGGTGAGTCACAAGTGATTTGGGGAAGAGGTGAAGCTACTCTGTATGATGAAGTAATGGTAGATACATGACACTATGTATTTGTGAAAACCCATAGAGCTTTATAAAATAAAAAGTGAACCATAATGAATGCAAAAAAATAAAATTATTTTAGGGAGTCAGGGAAATCCCACATAGAATGCAAAATGATACAAAGCAATCTAACCATATTATAAGGGTACAAAATATTCAGAGCTCTTGAAGAAATGGCTGATTTTAAGATCAGGGAAAGAAACATTTAAAACACCTTGAAGTATGAGAGGGTCAGAGTAAGGATGTGGTCAATAAAAAAGGAAACAAAAGAAAGAAAAAGACACAGTTAGGAAGGCATGTCAAAGAGATACAGGAGCCAATTTAAAGAGCCCCCAGGGGCCAAACCTGGAACAATTTTACCAAAAAGTAAAGTTGCATTGAATCTAGAGCCCAAAGTAAAGTAAATATGCCTGAATACATACTGATATAGGTAAATGATTCAATCATTCGATAAATACATAAAAAGGAAGAATCAACAAATCTATAATACAGGAAAATTCCAAACAATTTATATAGATGTTCAGCCTTTGAGGAGGTGAGCATGACTATGCACTCACTACTTAAGTTTGGGCGCACATAGTGACTCCTTCCAAAGTGTATGGAAAGGGGTGGAAAAGAGAGAAACTTTATAACATAGAAATCTGTTATCAATAACAGTGATAAGTTATGTTGATAATAGTACCTTTAATATTACATGATGAAAATGGCATTTTATCTTTATGGTCTTTCTCCCAAAACCAATAAACTCAGTCTAATCATGAGGAAAATACAGAAAAATCCCAACTGAGTGACATTCTACAAAATATCTGGTCAGTATTCCTCCAAACTGTCAGGATCGTTGAAAACAAAGGAAGTCTCTAAGAAACTGTCACAGCCAACAGTATCCTAAGAAGAGATGATGACTAAATATAATGTACTATGTATGCTCAGGGATATTGAACAGAGTAGGGACATACATTAAATAAAAACTAAGAAAATCTGAAGGGAGTATTAACTTTATTAATAATGTATTAATATTGGTTCATTAATTATAACAAATATACTATAGTAACACAAGATATTAAATAATATGAGGAAAGTTCCTGTACTATTTTTGGAATTTTTATAGTAAATCTAAAACTGTTATAAAAATAAAAGTTTTATTTAAAAAATAGGATAAATTTGTTTTATAAAAAAAAATCTGTTTTTCTGTGAAACTCTTTTCCACTGTAAATATGTGCGATAAGTAACAAAGTTCTGGGGTATATGGAGTCCTGGAAATACCGCATGTTATATAATCTCTATTTGTCAATGAATATGAGGAATAATGAATAGAATGAGGAAATGCATTCAATAAACAAACTGTTTTAACTCAGTTTAATTTAAGGTCTCCAAAGCTTATTGACCAAAGAATATTGAGTACTAAATGTGTTTATGTGTATGTGGATGTATGTGTATGTGTTTGTTTAAACAAAAAACAATCTATTAATTGTCATGGAATACTATGGACAAGAATATGCTTTAAGTTCACTGAAATTTTTGAATCCCAATTAAGTCATTGAATGCAATAATTCAACAAAGATTGGAAATCATCATCCCAACTGATGTTAAGGAAATGTAGGAATAAAGGCTCTTCTCAGCCCTATTTAATTCTATCAAATAAGCTACCATATATGAGATTGTTAGCCCTCCCTCAGGTTTTCCTGTGATCCAAACAACCTGATACACGTCTCCAAGATTTATAGTTTAGAAACCTAGGTCTTTTAGTTTTACACAAAATATGTACTTATGAAGTACTCTCCCTGAAACCAAACTATGGGCAATTTAATTTTCTTTTTCATGTAAAGAGCCAAATCTAAGGCCTCATAGTCAAATATATTCTGCTCAAGAATTCATATATTATTGGAGGTTCCTCAAAAAAAAAAATAAAAATAGAACTGCCATATTGATCCAGCAATTTTACTAATAGGTTTATATCCAAAAGAAAGGAAATCAGTATGTTGAAGAGATATGTACTCACATGTTTATTGCAGCACTATTCACAATAGCCAAGATATGGAACCAACCTAAGTATAATGGACAGATGAATGGATAAAGAAAATGTCTTATATTTATACACACATACACACACACATATACATACACACACACAATGGATTATTATTCAGCCATAAAAAGAAGGAAATATTGTCCTTTGTGACAACATGGATGAACATAGAGGACATTATGATGAGTGAAATAAGCCAGGCAAAGAAAGACAAATATTACATGATCTTACTCATATGTAGAATCTAAAAAAGTTGAACTCATAAAAGTAAAGAGTAGAATAGGGGTTACTGGGAACTGGAGCAATTTGGGAGGGCGATGGGGGAGATGTTGGTCAAGAGCTACAAAATTTCAGTTAGTTAAAAATTAATTGGGTATATACATACATAATGAGTGAGATGTGCACTGTCTAGGGGATAGTCATGCTTGAAGCTCAGACTTGTGGGGTGAGGGGGGCAAGGGCATTATTTGAAATCTTAAAATTTGCACCCCCATAATATGCTGAAATAAAAAAAGAAAGAAAAGTAATTCAAGATATCTCTTGTACAAAATGGTGACCATAGTTAATATGTTGTTTTCTTGAAAAAAGTTAAGCAAATAAACGTTAATTGTTCTCACCACAGAAAAGATAACTAGGTGAGGTAATAAATATGTTAATTACCCAGAGTTACTCATTCCACAATGTGAATATATATATAGTTCAAAACATCATGATGTACATAATAAGTAATACAATTTTACCTGTCAATTTAAAAATAAATAAATATATTAAATTCCACAAATAAGCAAGCTTCCAAAAACATAAAAAGAAATAAATAAAGATTCAGATAACGCTCCCAAACATTAGATGAGATGTAACAAAAATTTTTGAATAGTTTGTCAATGTTCTATTGAGCAAAGCATCTGCAGAAAAAGTACAGTGAGAAGAAAGAGCAGATAGAAAGCAGAGGGCATTGTTAACAGTTCAATTTAGCAAGTATTTATTAGATGCCCAGTCTTGCCACATGAGAAGAGGATAAAGAGGATTTTACACCATTGTCCTCAACTAGTAGGCATTTAAAAGCATATTCCATCTCTCATTGCATTTTTAAAATTTATTATAATGAGATGGAGAATGAGAAATAAGCAATGCTGTTAAAAACAACATAATTCACAATGAATTAACTCAGTGCCAAGATTTCTTATTTTAATCATCTAATTAGTGATTTATAACTCATCCATATAAACAATTATTTTTCTTTTTTTAATACTGTTATACAGGTGATAATCTAACAAAATGCAGTTGTCAACATATACTAGCTATGAAAGCTTTATAATGAATTTAGAGCCAATTATTTCAATCTCTTTCCAAAGATGTCACTAATATAGAGCTAAAGTCATTCAGTTTTTGAGGAAAATCCAAACTGCCTCTTATGTGCAATTTATCCATTGTCAGTTTCACAGTGATCCAAAAACTAGAGTGTACCTTGGAAAAAAAAGTTAGGGAAAAAAACTGAATATTCAGCTGGTATTTTTTGAATTTAGACATTGGTTTCCAAATTTCCTTAGCAGGATATTATCTATTTCACTAAATCTAAAATGAAACAAGATTGTTCACAATAAGGATAATTACTATTTATAGGAAACATATACAATATATTAAAATAATGTAATAATAGGCAAATATTAAAAATCATTATCCTAACTGATGCTAAAGAAGTGTGTGTGTTTCATGGGGGGAAAAAAGTCTATTAATTGTCATGGTACACCATGGAGAAGAATATGCTTTAAGTTTGCTGTAACGTGTGTGTGTATGTGTGTGTGTGTGTGTGTGTGTGTGTGTGTAGATGACATCTCAGAGCATTTGTATTTGAGAAAAGATTATCGAGTTAGGTGACTTGTTTTAACCACTTGAATTAATTCAATAAAGTAATTGATAGATTCATCAAAACAACATTAGTTTATAGTTTGCTCATTTTTTTTAGTTCACTCCAAACTATCAGTGTAGATATAGGTGCATGAATAAAAGCATTAATATATTCTTTATACTGAAACATTTTTTCTTGCTTTATCATTAAATTTACTTTACAGGTCAATTTATGGCAAAAAAACTACCTGCTTAAAAGTGCAGTGAAACGTATTTTGCATGTCTTGGACTCTCTTGGTTTTCCTTAGGAGTCCATCTTTGGCTGTCGGATTTGTTTTTTCATTCAAAGCTCCCATGGCAGACAGATTGTCTTATCTCATGGTAAACTTTTAATTAATTGTGTTTGTATCACTATCACCTCATTTACTGGGCTAATGACCATACTTATGATTCCTTTGTTTTACTGATGTTGAGTTTCCAAGTCTAAAATTTATTAAAATATTTTTTTGGATAAATGTAGTTTCCTTGTTCAGAATACTCAGTGGGCTTCCACTTCCAACTGTGTGGTGGATAAGACATTATAAGATGACCTCTGGCACTGCAAAATGCACAGATGTCTTTTTGGTCCTCTTTATATTGTATACACAATAGAATAATAAACTGTTTGGAAAGTCTAGCCCAGATCTTACTTTTAAGTAATTTATGCTGTATAAAACTCTCAATTAATAAAGATACTACATTATAAGCAATGTGTAAGAAAAACAAAATAGACTAAAACAGTAGTTTATTTTTTAAATTTTTGATTATATAATTAAAGTTTGTAAAAGGTCTGCTATACAGATTTCTTGTTTTCACAAAATTTATTGGAACAGATTCATCATATTGCCTTTCTAAGAATCTTTTGCCAAATATACAAAATAATTCCCCAAACAAATCCTGCCTTAAAATTTTAAACAGAATTTTACCTAATTAATTTTTTATCTCAGTACACTCACTCAGAAACTAATACTAAAATCAATCTAAAATATATCAGATAAAATTTAATTTTTTAATATGAAATTATTTTAGGTAGAATAAAGTAAGTTATTCATTAATTTTCCATAAAACATATGATTGTGAAAGACTAGAGAAAAATGTGTTCAAATGTTGACTTGAATTTACTACATAATTTAATATTTTATCTATGGACATTCAAAATATATTTTAATCTAAGTAGGAGAAATATTTATTTTAATGATATTTTAAAATAACCATGATTGTACAAAAGTGAATCTATAGCAAGAATACTTTTAAGATTATAGTTTTTTTAATATGTTGGAAAAAAAGTACTGTTGTAATTCATGTATTATTTTATTATATTAATGGAAATTTTAGACATGACAAAATATTTTTTAAATTATGCCCATAAATCCCTTTCTTTCAATATTGAAAGAAAAATGGCACTAATTTCATTCTCACATCATTCTCAGAGTGAGATATTAATATTTATATTTAACAGGTAGGACAATAGTCAGGAAAACACAACCAAATCACTAAAAGAACTAAATTAAAATGCAGTATTATTGGTGTTCTCTTAAAAAGAGAAAATTTGGACACAGACAGCTACAGAGGGAAAACCATAAGAAGATGGAGATCTATAAATCAAAGAAAATGGTTTGAATACCTTGATCTTGGATTTCTGGCCTCCAGAATTACAGAAAAATCAATTTCTGTTTTTTAGCATCCAGTCATTGGTACTTTGTTATGACAACCCTAGAAAATTAATATACCCAACATATGGTCACTTATCTATATACTGAATTAATTAGTTTAATGAATCTAAATTAAGCTTAATTAATCTGGTTGAGTTTATTAGATTAACGGAATAACAAAGTTGTCAAATAAAATAAAATTTCAAATTTCAAAAATCTTGAAAACAGATTCTCAAAAACTGTTGATTCAAGCAAGAATTAAGACTGCAATATAAAATAGAACATAACAACAGAAAATCTCAGTCGTTAAAATTTACTAAATGCAGCCAAAATTGTGATCAGGAAATATTTTCATATTTAAATTTTTTTAGGACCCAGAAAAGATTTTAAAAAACCACAGTATTTCAGTAAAAATAGGTTGTAAAAATTATAACAAACAAAAATGACAATGAAAAATTGATAAAATACAATGATTAAAGTATACTGAAGTTATAGAAAATCAACAGAATTGATTATTACAATACATAATTGATTTATTTAAGAATGCAAAATAATTTCTAGTTAAAGAATAAAGATAAATAAATATTAGATACATGCATAATCTGTGTGAGAAATGTACATAGCCATAGAAACTAAGTAAATATCTTTTTAAAACTTATGCTGAGACATTTGCCAAGATTTAATTAAAAATGCAAAATTGACTCAATGAAAACATTAAGAAAAGTTGTTTAAGCAATGAATTTAAAAATTGAGTTGGACCCAGATGGCTTTACAGATTTAGATTTCAAATTTACAAGGAAAAATGTAAATCTTATGCTAAATGAACCATTACATAGGTAGAAAATAGGAACATGCCCAATTAATATTTCAAATCCTACTTAACCCCAGTATCAAAATACATCCATTAGCTTTATATCTGTCTCCAAATATTAAATAACAACTTTAGGTAGGAATAACTTTTAAAAGTCTTAATATAGGTGACATTAGCAAGATGGTGGAATAGAAGATCCTGGATGTCACTTCCCTCACAAAAACACAAGACACTCTCAAAGACAGGAATACCATCCTGAATATACCAGAACCTGGAATAAAAACCAGAGAAACCCCTGGGACCACAGAATTGGGAGAAGCTTTAACTTGCAAGAAAAATAGTCATTTCAGACTAAACTACCTCCTATCCCAATCTGGTATAATTCTATTCATAGACAATTTCCCTAGACCCATGGTTTCCAAGGTGAAAGGAGGAAATTGTAGGTAGACATTGGATCTCCTTACTGGTAGGGGAATATTCTTGGAAAGCCCACTTTGGTCCCATATCATGGGAACCATTGGGAGTATCAGGAGTGCTGAACCACCTAGGACACATTGTGAACAAAAGTCGGGTGCTCATAACAGTAATTGACACACAAATCTTAGCAACTCCTCAGCACTCTGATTAGCAAGGATGCCATCTTGAGGAGAATGGCCAGTGCCGTAATTTTTGTCAAGTCCCTTAATTTTTCATAGTCTCATGTTCCTTCCTAGACCATGAAAATGTTGGACTAAATATTTCTAGGATTCTAAATTACTCATTCCACAAAAAATAAATAAAAATACGAATGGCCAACAAGAATATGAAAAAAAAAGCTCAACATCACTAATTATCAGGAAAAATGCATCAAAACCACAATAACATATCATATCACCCCAGTTAAAATGGCTCTTATTGAAAAGGCAAAAAATTACAGATGCTAGTAACGATGCAGAGAAAGGGGAATGTTAATACACTATTGGTGGAAATGTAAATTAGTATAACCATTACAAAAACCAGAACAGAGGTACTTCAAAAAACAGAAATTAGACTTATTAATACTATATGATCCAGCAATTCCACTGTTGGAGATTTTATATATATATTTTTTTTTCAAAAAAAGGAAAGAATATCTGTATGTTGAAGAGATATCTGCACTCCCATGTTTATTGCAGTACTATTTACAATCAAATACTTCAAGGGAAGAATGGATACAGATATGTGGTATATATACACAATGGAATAATATTCAGCCATAAGAAAAGGAAAGGAAAACAATCTTATCATTTCCAGCAATGTTGATGAAACTGTAGGGGACAATCTTAAGTGAAATTAGCTGGAAACGGAAGGACAAAGATCACATATTTTCATTCAGATGTGAAAGCTAAAAAATATTGATCTCATGGAGGTAGAGAGTAGATTAATGGTTGTCAGAGACTCGGAAGGGCAGAAGGAAATGGGGGATGGTAAGAAGCTGATTAATGTTTACAAAAATACAGTTAGACAAATGAAAAAAGTTCTGGTATTAGCATATTAGAGTAACTATAGTTACCAATAATTAGTTGTATATTTCAAAGTAGCTAGAAGAGAAACTTTGGAATATTCCCAACACAAAGAGAAGATAAACACTTGAGGTGACAGATATCCTAATTACCCTGATTTGATCATTACACATTATATGTATGTATCAAAATATCACATATATCCCATTAATATGTATAATTATTATGTATTAATAAAACAAAAAACAATTTACAACACAAATTTTAAAAAGGCATAAATAAAACAGGAGAGAGGTATAGATGCATGTAGACATTCAGCTTTATCTGATAAAAGACCTTCAATAATCCTACAATGCAAAAATGAGAGCACATAACATCACAGTACCACAGTGCAATGACACAGGTGATTACGGTTACAATTATGAAGACTATAGAGAAACAGAAACTGCTGAGAATATTTTAAAAATATATAATTTTCATGTAAACAATGAATACATTGATGCAAAATGTCCAAATAAAGGTATGCATGTGGAGAATAATTGGAATGCAATATAGAAAAAAATAAAAACAACTTTGTGGCAACAATGAGGAAAATAAATACTTTGAAGTATTAACAATGAAATCTAGAAATATATTAAATCAATGATTAAAATATTTTTTAGCTTGGGAAAGTAAGTATAGCTTGATACTAGTATTTTTTACTTATATAATTCAAAATGTTTTTGAAAGAAAACATTGCATAAATTGTATATATATAATTTCCTTTTCATAATAAAGACTGTTTCAATTAAACAGTGACACATTAAAAATAGGAGTATTAAATATGTTAATATAGGCCATAATGGCCTATATTAACATATTTAATACTCCTATTTTTAATGTATGACCTATATTACTGAGATGTTCTAGCAAATACAATAATTTAAGAAGGAAATATGATGAACACATAATCGCCAGGAGAAGTAAACATTAAATTATTATAGATGATGTCATCATTATAGATGATGTCATCGCCTGGAAAAACTCAGAACATTTGTAAGTTTGCTAAAAACAAAAGCAATCCAAATGATCACAAAATGAAGATAAATACGTCTTATATACAACAACATAATGGGAGGAAATCCTAGGACAGTCAATTGTTCTCATATAACACATGGAAGTTCTACCATAGAACAGAATGTTGCTCCCCAGTGGTGCAAGACTTTCCAGGAGGACTCTCCCAATCTGAATCTTGTCAACTTTCACTTCCAGCCTATGACCCAACAAATAAGTTATTTATGGACTTTGGCCATATTTTGTTTGTTTACTTGTTCTGATATCACTTTTCTCTTATGAGAAGGGGAGTTCTGTGTCAGCTTTCAATATTTGCTATAAATAATGTACTTTCTGCCCTACATTTAATATTAATAGATACAACTTTAACATTGTGACTGATAATATATCATTTTCTAGTTTTCAGCCTAGAAACATATTTTTCTAATTTCTATTTCTATTTTTCTATATTTTTCTATTCCTTCAGCCATTTCAGCTTACACTTGGAAAAGGGAGGTGGGAAGTTGGCGTTTATTACAGCTACATTATAAATGGTCTCTTTCAAGAAAAAAATAGAATTCTTTTGGTTCAAAATATTTTTTGTCTAGAACATTTTATATTAATATTAAAATCTTAGCTCACTATAGATATAATTTTCCTGGTATTACTTCCACATTATTTTGTCCATGAATATTTCTAAACAACTCTTCAGGATTGTCTAATAGAACAGAAAATGACCTGTGTTAATAGGAATATATATTTTAAAAAGTGAGTTTAAGTCCTTTACATTTATTTTCATATTTACCAAAAATTTATCATATTTTTATTTTGTTATATAAATGTAATTTTTTTCATTTTGCTAACTTAACGATACTTTTCCTCTTTCCTGTAGAAATTTGGACTATTTAGCTTCTATTTCTAACTTTACAAATAATAACCAGCTTCCCTCATTTTGCGTTTTATATTTTTCTCATGTATCCATCAGTCTCTTACATATCAAAAAACACTTTGTCTTAGCATATAAAAGATGAATTACCTAGATACAAAACACTTTGATTTTTAATCTTTTTCCTTAAATTTGTCCTTAAATTTTGAATACTACTTTTTTTTTTTTTTTTTTTTTTTTACTGTTGGGTGTCATTTCATGTTGCAATGTAGAAATCTGAGGTTTCCTGGATTTTTCTTCCTTTGTATTAATTGATTGATGCTTGTTTTCAAAACTGAAGAATGTGTATGAATAACTGCTAGATATATCATTTTCATTAACTTTAATTGGTACATGGTGAGATTTTTAGAATCTGTACTCTCTGATCTTTTACTCCAAAGAATTATATTGCATCTTTTGTTGCATACATTTGTACATTCGCCCTGATTTCTTCTTCAGGTTATCAATTATCTGAAGTTTGGATATCTATTTTTGTGCTTCCATACGTATGATCAGAGCTGTCATAACTTTCTCCTCTGTCTTTTCCTTTTGTATTTTGAGAATGCATCACCATATTAGTCCTCTACCTCATTGCAGTTGTTTTCTACCATTATTATTCTGCTCCTTACTATTGTTATTGTGATTTTTAAATCCCATGGTAGCATTTGTTATTTGTCCATAATATAGTTCTACATTGTAGGCAGATCTTTCAGATTCTTAGGGTTATTACCCAATCATCTGGCCTTTTCAATTCCACTTTACCAAAGGACACAAAATAAATATTTATAAAATTCTCTACTGAAGCTTAATGTAAATTATTTTCAAAATTTTGTTCTCCCTATCCTTATTGTGTGCCAGTTTCTTTCAACTTATATCATATTATAGTATTTTTTCATAGATCCTATGAAGCTTTTGTATTTTCTTTTCAATTTGTTTTATTTTTAATTTCAAAATATAAGTGTTCATTCATTTGACAATGTTTTAAAATTGGATCAAGGCCTTTTTTTTGTAAGTGGATATTTTATTGGATCCAAGCTTATCTTATCTTTTAAAAAAATATAAACCCATGATTCATCACTGACTCTTTCCAGTTACAGTTGCTTTAATGCAGAGCAAGAATATAAAGATATCCAAAAAGCTTTCTGAGTGGAGAATCAGTCTGTAATTTTATAAACATTCCCCCAAACTTTTATAGTTATCTTAGTCACACCCAATCTGAAAACAATATTTCTAATCAACACACCTTCATCTAGTCTTCCAAAACATTCCACTTAATTTTCACTAGAATGATTGTTTTCACAATGTTATGTGAATGATTTATATTGTATCTATTTAACTTATGCATTTATAATAAAAATTCAATTGAAACAAATTTGGGAAAACCACAACTAGCTTTTGGCAAGCACTAAATGTGACTGCTGCGAAGTAAACAGATAGTGGCTTTTTAATCATCCATATTCAGATGCTGAAATCAATCTTCACTGTTCCTGAGAGAATGAAAGCTTTTATTGAGTGGAGACTGGCTAAGTGAACGTGTAACATTCCTAGCATTAAGCATAGCATGTGGCTATATAGAGTGGAACAAGAGGTGATACACTGAAAAGTGAGTAACAAACTGATAAATTAGAGCTCATATTTAGCCAACAAGAGATTGCTTAAAGCACAAAAGGCATATCAAAAATAAAAATGCATTAGCATGCCAAAATAGTACATGTTGGCTGAGACTTTTGTAGCCATTTGATAATTTGTTTTTTATATATCAACACTGGCCTTGTTCTATAAATTATGAGATAAAAAGCAAAGAAAATTTATTCAGTTAATTATGATATGGAAAACTCAAGCTCACATTATTCCCTTACTTATAAAAGTTCCAACAAAATATTTTCCCATTTTGTATCTCTAGGCATCATTTTTTAAAACTGAGTTATTGGCTTATGAAAATACTACCACTATGTTACCTATTGATTTGATAACTTAGGGGATTCAGGGAGATTGATATTCACAAAACATGCCTCAAGTGTGGTCAACCCCCAAAAAATATGTCTAATTATTACCTACCAAGAAGTAAAAGATATTTCTTAACATGTAAGAATTAAAAGAAGAAAAAAAGCAAGGAAGCGAAGAAGGAAAAACTTCTAGTACATCATTCTTTAATTTAAAAATATTCATCTCTTGGGAGATGGTCATTTGTCCTGAAAGCATGAGGAGCTCCACTGATCAAATCCCCAGTGAAACTGGTGAAAGTTTTCAAAACAAAAAACAAGCATTTAAAGATTCTGAAAGGGTCCTAAAGGCAAACAGACAATGAATGAACATCTTTTCAAGAAAATCTGTGAAAATTTGTAAAGAAATATGAGAGACAGTTATTTGAACCAATGCTGCTTTCTTCCTCCATATTTCAGACTGCCTCAGCCACAGGAATATAGCTCTTATCTTCCTCACATTATCCACAAAGCCCACTAGCTCCCAGCTTGGGGGGGAGTGTTCATTTATAGGAGTAACAGAGCTTTAGTATTTCTCATCCTACTTCCAGCTACCTAGCCCCAGACTAGTGCAGTTGAGCAATAGGGTCTCCCTTCTTTCCCTGTACCTGATTTATGAATGGAAACTACCTTTGGCATAAACTACTACAAATACTGGAGTCCATAGCCCTTCCCCTGATTCTTAAGGTGGTGGTTACATATCAGCAAAAGCAAGCTGAGATAACCTGAATTTAATCCCTGACATTGCTGAGAGTTCAGCTTCTAGAATGAGGGTATCTGTTAGAGGGAACGATTAAATAAAATCTATAGAAGGTTATTGGTTTGGACTGAGCTCCTGCACTAGGCCCAACCAACAGACCCTACCACAATGGACTACACTAATGTTCCATATCACCAAGCCAAGAAATCAGGAGAGTGAGAGACAATAGCCAAAACACAAATAGTTAACAGAAAAGTAAACTCTGTAAAATAATTTAAAGAGGTTTATTCTGAGTCTGTATAAGTGACCATGGTCCAGGGATCCGCATATCCAAGAAGCCTTGAGTAAGTGGTCCTAGGTTATAGTTTAGTTTTATATATTTTAGGAAGACAGGAATTACAGGTAAAGTCATAAATCAATATATGAAATGTATACATTTGTGTGGTCCAAAAGGTGGGACACCTCAAAGAGTTGGCTTACAGGTTATAGGTGGGTTCAAAGATTCTTTGATTTATAATTGGATAAAGAAATAAAGCCTTGTCTAAAGATTTGGAGTCAGTAGAAAGGAATGCTTGAGTTAAGATAATCAAAGAGCAAGCCACAATATACCAACCCATAGTGATCTGCTAAGCAAACTGATGGTCTGTAGGTGTGATTTAACGTTTGCCTTGCATAGGCTTAAGTCCAGTTTGCAATTAGTCTAAATTCCAAAAGGGAGAGGGTATAAGGAGCTGTGTTTGACTTCCCTTCCCTTCATGGCCAGAAACTTGTTTTTAAGTATTTTCTGGGGCCCCCTTGGCCAAGAAAAGGTTTGTTTAGTTGGTTGGGGGCTTATGATTTTATTTTTAGCTTATAAACAAATTTTAGCCAACATGATAAGGAAGTCCTTTCTGCTTTAACCTTTATAAGAAAAGTACTCTGAAAGAAATAATCTGCTTTTTCTGTTCTGTTTCTGCTTTACTCAGCCTTTTTCTGTCTATAAAACTAACTTCTTTGGCTTAGCTCATTGCATACTCATTCTATCTTATAGAATGTGGTGTTGCCTAACTCTGGAAATGCAAATAAAAGCCAATTAAGATATTTAAACTAAATTTGTTGTAATTTTATATTTTGACAGAGCTTTCCACTGTCTCCATGCCCAGATCCAGGACTCTGGCTCAGAGATCTTACAGTGGCTAGGGGTAGGGGTACTGGAGAAAGAAGCAATAAAACAGAATCTAATCTCTTCCCAAAGGAACTGACTTCATTTCAACATAACACTGAGAAGTTTAATCCTAAGATCACAAATAAAGCAATGGAAGCTATAGTACAGTGAATTGGGAAGAGGTTTATGAATTTAATGAAGATAGAGCCTAGATTGTAGACTAGCTATTTGTCAGGGGAAAAGGTGTGGGGTTGGGGGAAGATAAGACATTTGGGAGAGAACTTCCTGAGGTCAGAGCAAATAACACTAACCTCAAAAATTATTGTCTAAAGGAGCCACACAATTTGATTAGATTATCTTGTAGAATAATGAGTGCCCCAGAGCACTTTTATAGTCAATACAACAATGATCCAGCAATTAGTGGAGCTTAACAGCTGAGTATGGTCAAGAAAAGAGAATGAGAGACCTGCCAAAACTACTGTCATCCTAGAGTGACTATGAGCGTACTCATAAAGTGCACTTCCTTGAGGAACAACAGTTAAGAGATTTTAATGGTAACTGTAAGGAGGGGACATTGATGGTCGAAGAAAAGATTCACTAAAATAATTCAGCCAGTCAATAAACAAATAATCAAATAACAATAACAAGCCCCAGAGAGGAAGGAAACCTTATCGAGAGTTGTTACAATATATTATTGAAAATGTGTGGTTTTCAATAAAAAAGTCCTAGATATGCTAAGAAATAATATCCATAAACAGGAATAAAAACAAGCAAAAAAATTGCCTTTGAGAGTTCCCTAAGACCAGATTTTACAGGAAAATATTTCAAGTAGCTACTATAAATATATTTGCAAATCTATAGAAAGCTAGATTAAAGAATTAAAGAAAGATATAATGACAACATGGCATCTAATATAGAACATCCATAAAGAGATAGGAATTTGGAGAAGAACCAAATGGAAATTATGAATTTGAAAGTACAATAATTGAAATAAAAAATTTACTAGGTTTAATCAACAGTAGATTTAAATGGCAGAAGATAAAATGAATGAACTTATAGAAGATTGGTAGAAATTATGCAAGCCAAAGAACATTGTTAACAAAGGACTGAGATCTCTGGAGCAAAAGGAAGAACTTTATTTTCTGAAAGCAATTTGCAGATTGGGGAGATACAGCCTTCAGTGTAAAATAAAAATGCGTTCCACAGACCAAAGGGAGGGTTTGGCTTTTATAGAGAAGGTTCCTGTCCAGTTTCCCAATCAGGTCCATTTATGCAAATGAAAAATTCAAACTTGTTTCATTCCAATTGGTTAATACAGCTGAGCCCTGATTGGTTGAGACAGCAGAGTCCTGGTTGAGTTACCTTCAAGTCTGAAGCCAAACATTCCTTTTCACTGGGGGGTTCCAGAGTGTTCATTGTGGAATTTGCAGTCCTTCATAACAGAAACTACTTCAGGTTAGGGTTGTGCTAGTAGATGTCTGTTAAAGGTTATTTTTCTCTGAGAACACAGAGTTCTCTCTTAGACCACTCTCACATCTCATTATGGTCACCTGCTTCTCCTTTAAATTTTGATCATCTCCATTACCCATAGGGAGTCCATCTCACTTAAAGAGTTAAGGTCTTATTTCACAACAGAAATGATTTTTCATCATTTCAATGATGAAAAATGGTGAAAATATAATAGCTGGTATTTAAAATTTGTTTTGTTCACTACCCATTTCCCTTCAAAAAGTACCTCAGTTGGTCATGGCTCTCTATCTGGTGGAATTACTCAAACCTTCATTCTGGACCATTTTGAGTGATACCCAGATTGGGTTGCTATAGTTTTTCACTAACCTTAATCATAGACCATGTTAATACTAAGAGACACCCTAAGGTAGCTCCTATATCCCAGACATACTGTTCCTTAGCTCCATTGTGGAATAAAAGTCCACTTTTTCCTTGGTAGTCAAGATCAATTATACCACACAGCATAATAGCTCCATTTTTTGTCTGTTGATTCAGAGATGTGAGGAGCCTAAAGTGTCAGTCTTAACTTCCAATTGATGGAATATTTGTTTTGTCTCCTAATAAAAGCATTCCTCTCTTTGGATCTAAGACCTCTAAGTCCGTGGAACATAAGGTCAAGGGAATAGAAAGCAAAATTTTGCTAGCGAGTCACTAAGAGTAATGATGAGTGATGTCACTCCCATTGTTACCCCTTTACACCTGGACCCATGAATCCTAGCTATGGGAGATGAGCACCATATAAGGGACACTGATCAGAGCACATGCATTCCTCTGGAGAATTATGCCCCAGCCCTATGAGATACTCTCAACTATCTGGCACTGTAATTGAGTTCTCAAAAGACCATTCCACCATTCTATCCATCCACATGCTGGAGGGGAACATGATAAGACCAGAGGTTTCCATGAGCATGGGCCCATTGCTACACTTCTTTTGTTATAAGTTTCTTGATCAGAAGCATTTTTGTATGGAATGTCACAATGGCAGATAAAACATTTGGTAAGTCCTTGGATGGTAGTTTTAGCAGAAGCATTGCATGCATAGAAGGAAAATTAATATCCAGAATAGCTATATATTCAAGTAAGAACAAATTCTAAGCCTTCCATGATAGAAGCAGTACATTTGTAATCAATCTGCCAACAGATAGCTGACTTCAGGGCATGATGCTATATCAGGCGCTTTGTTGGTCTGTTGCTGATCTCTATTGGGCACTCAGTAGTTCCTGTGACCAACATGGCCTTGGTAAGTAGAAGTCCATGTTGTTTTAAGTATGAATAACCTCCATACCAGCCAAATGGACACTTTGTTCATGAGCCCACTGGGCAGTGTCAGAAGTTCCTGGAGAAAGAGCCTGACTGGTATTCATAGTATGGGCCATCTTGTCCCTTAAATTATTAAAACTTTCCTTAGCTGAAGACACCTTTGGTGAGCACTTATGTGGAATACACATATCTTCACATTTTTTTGCCCATTCAGAGAAGTCTAACCATATATGTCTTGCCCAAAGTTTCCTATCACCAATTTCCAATCACGTGCCTTCCAAATTACTGACCATTTAGCCAAACCACAAGCCAGTCCATGAATTGATATATTATTACATGTCTGGATATTTCTCTTTCCAAGTAAAGTGAACAACAGATACAGTGCTCAAAATTCTACCTATTGAGAGGATTTCCCTTCACCATGATATATTAATGATGCTCCAGAGAGAGGTTATAGTACTATAGCTGTCCACTTTCAGGTAGTCCTTGCATAGTGTGCAGAACCAGTTGTAGAATAGGTGTGAGTCTTCTCTTTCTCTATGATCAGAGTATTCTGATCATAGGGAATACACTATAAGGTCATAATTGCAAGCTAAGAGAGAAAAGGCAATATACCAGAAATGGGTATCATGGACATTTGCGCCACTTCTTCATGTAACTTATTTGTGCCTTCAGGTGTATTCAAGGCTACCACTTCCATCTGTTGATGCAGTGTTGCAGTTCATTCCCAACTTTAAGATTTGGCAATTGAGGTAATACCAGTTCATGATAGACAGCTTAGGCCATAAGGTAACTTGGTAGCCCATGGTTAAGTGTTCAGCATCTACTAAGGCCTAGTAGCAAGCCGAGAGCTGTTTATAAGAGGAGAATATTTATCTGCAAAAGATGGCAAAGCTTTGCTCCCAAATACCAAAGGGATGCTCTGTGATCCACCTATAGAAGCCCTGTCAAAGGCTCCAAACAGCATCTCTAACTGCCACTGACACTATAAGCTCCATTTTATCTGATGGATCATAATGTCAAAGTTATAGAGCAGCCTGGAACCTATTGTGCAGCTTTCTTCTGTTCGGGCCCTATTGAAAACTAGTAGCTCTTCAGGTCACTTAGTAAATGAGCTGGAGTGACACACCAAAATAAGGAATCTGTCATTACCTCCAAAATCCAAATAGGCCCACTAGGTGCTAGGCTTGATTTTTGATTGTAAGTGGAGCCAGATGCAACAACTTATTCTTTACCTTAGAAGGAATAACGTGACATCATTGGGACCCTAGAAACTTCATGGAAGTAGAAGACTCTCCAATTTGGTGGGGGGGATTTATTTTTCACCTTCTGACAGGCAAATGTCTTGTCAATAAGTCTAAAGTAATTGCTACTTCTTGCTCACTATGTCCAGTCAACATAATTCATTGTTAATATAATGAACCAGTGTGATATTTTGTGAATGGAAAAGGCAATCAAAATCCCTGCAAAATTATTAGTATATAAGGCTAATGAGTTGATATACCCCTGAGGTAGAATGGTAAAAATGTATTGTTGGTGGTCTTTTCTAAAGATATTGAAACAAATTATTTGTCTGATCAATAGCTGCATATCAGTAACCAGGAGATGTGTTAATTTGCTCAAACAATGAAACCACATCTGGTTCAACAGCTGCTATTAGAGTGACTACTTGGTTAAATTTATGATAATCTGCTGTCATTCTCTAAGATATGTCTGTCTTTTTTTTTCCTTTATTTCATCGTATTATGGAAGTACAAATATTGTTAGGGTTACAAATATTGCCCCTGCCCCCTCCCTCCCCCCGATATGTCCAATCCCCTGCTGGTGTGCATCACACACGTTATGGAAGCATACACCCCTTTCCTCCTCCCCACACCTGCCTGCCCACCACCTGTTAATTTTTTGTTGTTGTTGTTAGCATTTTGGTTACATTGTATATCTTTGCCTCTCCCTAAGAAGGGTTAGAGGTATTCCCTCCCCCTCCAAAATGCTCATCCCATCCCTTAGGTTGGGTGCCCCCACACACACCGAATATCTGGTGAGCATTGCCACCATTTGAAAACCAAAGTTTAAATCAGTCAGTACCAATTTGATGGCGAGTAGATGTGGAGCCCATTTTCCATGTCTTGTGTTGCCTCACTTTGGATAATGGGCTTAAGCTTATCCAGGATAACATAAATGGTGCTAGCTCACTGTCATTTCTTAGGATTGAGTAATATTCCATTGTGAGCATATACAATATTTTAGTTATCCACTCATGAATTGATGGGCACTTGGGTTGTTTCCATGACCGTGCAATAGGGAATTGTGCTGCTATAAACATTCGGGTGCAGATGTCTTTATAATAGAATGTCTTATGCTCTTTCTGGTAGATGCCCAATAATGCTATTGCAGGGTCAAATGGTATTTCTATTTTTAGCTGTTTGAGGTATCTCCAAATTCTTTTCCACAAAGGTTGCACTAATTTGCAGTCCCACCAGCAGTGTAGGAGTGTTCCTGTCTCTCCACATCCTCACCAGCATTTGTTGTTTTGGGATTTCTTGATATAGGCCATTCTTACTGGGGTTAGGTGGTATCTCATTGTGGTTTTGATTTGCATTTCTCTAATAATTAGAGAAGTTGAGCATTTCTTTATATGTTTGCATGCCATTATTCTGTCTTCTTTGGAGAAGTTTCTTTTCATTTCCGTCGCCCATTTCTTGATGGGATTGTTTGATTTTTTCTTGTTAATTTTTTTAAGTTCTAGATAGATTCTTGTTATTAGGCCTTTATCAGAGGTGTAGAGAGCAAATATTTTCTCTCACTCTGTGGGTTGTCTATTTGCTCTACTGATGGTTTCC
>VSMD01096293.1:0-18438 GCA_008750895.1 Mirza zaza | reverse complement strand
CCCTGCTAAAGCTCCCCCGATTAACCGGGCCTGGGGAGCAGGCCTTGTTTAATGCGGGCTCAGAAACAAGGGAGGGGCCCCTGGGAACCCACAGGCCTGACAGCCAGGACGGAGGACGCGCGGGGGCAGCGCCGGCCCATTGGTCCGCTGGGGAAACTGAGGGCAGGGCTTTGCCCAGGTCCGCAGGCCCAGCTCCCCGCCCCCCGCCCCCCGCCGGGTTCGGTCCCGGCCGGGACGCGCCACGGGCGGGGGGGAGCCCTTAGGAGACGCGCCAGCCCGACCCCGGGGGACGACAGTCATCCCAGGAGCCCCGCAACCTCCCGCCCCCGTTTTCCAAGAGGCGGCGGCACCGGAGGGGTTAAAAAAAATGCAACATCGGCGCTGCGGGCGCGGAAAGGATGCCGCAGGGCCGGCGGGCTGGGAGCTGCGGCTGCGGGCGCCGGGGTACGCGGGCGGGGCCCCGAGGGCTCCAGGCAGGCTCCCGCCCGCAACCGAGACGCCCGCTCGCTCCGAGGCGGGGGAGCCGACGCCCCCACTCCGCGCCCGCGTTGGCGCCCTGGCCTGGGAAGGTGCCGGGCCGCGGGTCCCGAGCGCCGCGCCCTTACCTGTCGCCTGGCACCAGGTGAGCTGTGGGAGCGGGCGCGCAGCGGGCTCGGGTCGTCGGGGACGCAGGCTCCGCGCCGCTCATCGCAGCCCGCGCCGGGCGCCGCGCTCGCTCTCGGCCCCGCCGCGCCTGCCCGCGCCGCCGCAAGGTCGGAGCCGAGCCCGGCGGGCGCCCAGGCCGGCCGGCGCACGGGGCGGGGCCTCGGGGCGGGGCGGGGCCTCGGGGCGGGGCGTGGTCTCCGGGGAGGTGGGCGGGGCCTCCCGGCGGGGCGGAGCCAGAGCGAGCCGCCCGGGTCTGGCCAGCCCGGCCCCGCACGCTCCTCACCTGGAGGCCTCAGGCCCGTCCGGAGGGGACGGGAGCGGCCTCACCTGCCAGAGGGCCTGCTCTGTACCGGGGCTTCCCCCCAGCGCCGGCCCGCCGGCCCGCCGGCCCAGGGGGGTGGGGGTTATGATCCGCGTTCGTGCACCGACTCTTTCGTCCTTTCAACCACGCGAGTTTGCCCCGCGCCCGCTGCGTGCCATATGCTGCGGGAAGGGTCCCAGGTCCCACAGTGGGCACAACTCGGGCCGCGCCCTTCTGGGGCTGACGTTCCAGTGAGGGAGTCAGACGGTATACGGATGAAGGGAACGCATTTTATGGAGAAACTCAGGGCAGGGTAAGGGCGTTGGGAGACGGGAGGCAGCAACACGTGGCGAGTGATTGCCTTTGCCAGCTGCGTGTGAGAGGACAGAAAACTCCCGCCTTGATGGAGTGAGGGAGACAGGACATCCACAGGTACACACATAAGGCAATTGGGGTTCTGGTAAGTGGTGCAAAAGAAACAAAACCAGGTAGGGGGTGGAAAGCGGCATGGGGCTGCTTTAACCTGGAAGGCTTCTCTTAGAAAGGTGAGGAGTGGGCCACAGGCAGATCTGGGGAAGAGCGTTCTGTTCTAGACTCTGTTTTATTTTATTTATTTATTGGGGACAGAGTCTTGCCTCTGTTGCCTGGTCTAGAGTGCCATGGCATCAGCCTAGCTCACAGCAGCCTCAAACTCCTGGGCTCAAGCGATCCTCCTGCCTCAGCCTCCCGTGTAGCTGGGACTACAGGCATGTGCCACCATGCCTGGCTAATTTTTTCTATATAATTTTAGTTGTCCAGCTAATTTATTTCTATTTTTAGTAAACATGGGGTTTCGCTCTTGCTCAGGCTGGTCTTGAACTCCTGAGCTCAAGTGATCCTCCCACCTTGGCTTCCCAGAGTGCTGGGATTACAGGAGTGAGCACCACACCCAGCCAGAGTGTTCCAGGCTAAGGGAACTGCAAGTTCAAGGCTCTGAGGTGGGAACTGGCCTGACGTTTGTGGAAGAGAAGGGGGTCAGTGTGGCTGAACAGCGGGGAGTGGGTGGGGCGTGGGCTCGGGGCCCACAGGGACGGCAGGCAGGTGGGATGAGATCTTCCCACACCCCTCCGTCCTTCAGCCAGAGGGTTTTTGAAGTACTCCCTGAATTCAAAACATCTTCTGCTACTTGCATGGGACAGCTTCCTTGGAGGGGAATTTGGCAAAGTTAAGACATGAAAACAATTTTTTTTTTGACCCAGTAGGAGTTTCTTCCACAGATAGAGTTGTGGAGGGGAGCTATGGCACTAGCTTGAAGACAGTGACTACAGTAGCTAAAGTCTGGAAATAACCTAAATACGCTTCCACAGGGAACTGGCCAAATAATTAGAGACAATCCGTTCAACAGAATACTCTGAAGCAGGAGACAAAGAAAAAAGAAAAAAATATATAGAAGACATGAAGTTATATAAAGGTATGAAATGACCTCCTAACTGTATTGAGTAAAAACAAGAGAGAATAAAGTTGGACCATGTTACTGTTCGTGCGAAAACAAGGGCAAATATTAATTGTACTTGAAGAGAATACCTTGGATGAATTGGTCAAAAAGCTGGAGTAACTCAGAGCTGGGTCCACATCCAAGCTCTGTCATTTTTGCTGTGTGACCTTGGGTAGGTGACTTTGCCTCTCTGAGCCTGTTTCTTGATCAGAGAAATGGGGGTAATAGAGATACGGACTGCGCTGGGGTACTGTGACATTCAGCAAAACTTTCAGCAAATGGGAATGAAGATTATTTGGGGGAAGGATGAGATGACTGAACATTTATGCACCTAATAGCATAGCAAAGGATATCGACACGAACAGTTAGAAATGTGAAACTGACAGAAACATGTGGGCCTTATCACATTTCTCCACATGAACCTTGCTTCCCAGTGATCAAGTTTGCAAGTTCTCTCGTTGCTCACACCTCTGTACCTTTGTATAGCTGACCCCTCTTCCAAGGACGGGCTTCTCAAATCCTGGCCAGTGCATCTCTTTCTTTCTTTTTTTTTTGAGATAGAGTCTCACTCTTTGTCCCGGGTAGAGTGCCGTGATGTCAGCCTAACTCACAGCAACCTCAAACTCCTGGGCTCAAGTGATCCTCCTGCCTCAGCCTCCCAAGTAGCTGGGACTACAGGCATATGCCACCACGCCCAGCTAATTTTTTCTATATATTTTTAGTTGGCCAATTAATTTCTTTCTATTTTTTAGTAGAGACGGGGGTCTCACTCTTGCTAAGGCTGGTCTCGAACTCCTGACCTTGAGCGATCCTGCCTCAGCCTCCCAGAGTGCTGGGATTACAGGCGTGAGCCACCGAGCCTGGCCCAGTGCATCTCTTTCAAATGAGATCTGGCCTACACTTGCTGTTCTCAAAACTATCTTAGAATGCCAGCTTGGTAGGTGGGAAGGTAAGTCGCAGTGTCAGGTGCATTGTGGGGCAAGGTGACGCTAAGGTGAGTGGCGCGTAGGTGTGGTGGACATTGCAGCTGCCTTCCCCCACCGTGTGGCAGCCGTGTGGGTTGAGTGGTCCCACCCCAGCCCCAGCCTAGTCACAGACACTGGTTCAGGTCAGCTTGCACCGGGAACCACTGTGTGAGTGACTGCTAATGAGTACAGTGTCTTTTGGGGCGAGGAATGTTCTAAAAGTTGATTGTGGTGATGGTTGTACAACTCTGTGAATATACTAAAAACCATTGAATTGTATGTATACTTTATTTTCATTACTTTTTAATTTTTTTAGAGATCGAGACTTGCTATGCTGCCCAGGCTGGCCTTGAACTCCTGGGCTCAAATGATCCTTGTGCCTCAGCTTCCTGAGTAGCTAGTACTACAGGCGTGCACCACCACACTGGGTGAATCGTACATTTTAAATGGGTGAATTAGTATGGTACATGAGGTATATCTTAATAAAGCTGTTATTTTAAAAAGAAGAGGAAGGAAAAGAAAAGAACCATTGTGTACATTCCTCTCACCACAGGAATTGATTTAAGCAGGGTAAAGTTCAGGACTTTTGCTGGAAATTCTAGGATATAGCTAACTCTCCCGCACATAGATGAAAAGTTCAGCAGTCCCAAAGACCTGGCAGTCACCCACTGGGGATCCAGGCTTAGAACGACCCCTGCCTACGCTAAAAATAGAAAAATCAGCCAGGCATGCTGGCACATGCCTGTAGTCCCAGCTACTTGGGAGGCTGAGGCAGGAGGATCACTTAAGTCCAGGAGTTTAAGGTTGCCATGAGCTATGATGATGCCACTGCACTCTACCTGGGGTGACAGAGGGAGACTCTGTCTCAAAAATAAATAAATAAATAATTTTAAAAAAAGAAAAGAAAAAGAAATAGAAGCCAGGTGTGAGTGTGTGTATATATATGGATTTTTTTTCTCTTTTTCCTCCATCTCCCCTCAGCCTAGGCTTAGGTATAAATCTAATAATAATATGTACAAGATCAGTATGAGGAAAACGACAAAACTCTGAGGAAAGAAATATAAAAAGACTGAAATAGACAGATACATGATCTTGTCAAGATGTCAGTTCTTCCCAACTTGCTCTATACATTCAGTGCAATCCGATCGAAATCCCAGCAAGTTATTTGTAATTACTGACAAAGTGATTCTAAGGTTTAGAGAGCCAAAACACTTGGAATAGCCAACACAACACTGAAGGAAAAGAACAAAGTTGAGAGCTGACATTTCCTAACTTCAAAACATACTATAAAGCTACAGTAATCACGACAGGGTGCTACTGGTAAAGGAAGAGACAGATCAGTGGACCATAACAGACCACCACAGGCGCAGTCAACAGGTCTTTGACGAACGAGCAAAGGCAATGCAATGGAGACAAGACAGTCTTTTTAACAAATGGTGCTAGAAGAACTGGACAGCCACATGCAAAAAATGAATCTTGGGGGGAGGGAGGGGGGCAGGAGCAATATTTGTAGCCCTAACAATATTTGTACCCCCATAATATGATGAAATAAAAAGAAAAAAAAATGAATCTAGACACAGACTTTACACTCTTTAAAAAATTAACTCAACATGAGCCACAGACCTAAATAAAAATGCAAAACCATAAAACTTGGAGATAACATAGGAGAAAATCTGGATGACTGTGGGTTTGGTGACAACTTTTTATAATATGACACCAAAGGCACCATTTATGAAAGAAATAGTTGCTAAGCTGGACTTCATTACATTTAAAAATTTCTGCTCTGTGAAAGACATTGTCAAGAGAATGAAAGGAGAAGCCAGAGACTGGGAGAAAATATTTGCAAAAGACATAGCTCATAAGAAGTGTTATCTGAACTGGACAAAGAATCCTTAAAATGCAACAACAAGAAAACAAACAACCCGATTAAAAAATGGGCCTCATGCCTGTAATTCCAGCACTTTGAGAGGCCGTTGTGGGAGGATTGCTTGAGGCCAGGAGTTCAAAACCAGCCTAGGCAACATAGCCAGACCCTATCTCTAAAAAAAATGTTTTTTTAATTAGCTGGGCATGGTGGTGCTTGCCTATATGCCTAGCTACTTGGGAGGCTGAAGCAGGAGGATCACTTGAGCCCACGAATTCAGGATTACAGTGAGCTATGATCGTGCCATTGCGCTCCAGCCTGGGTAACAGAGTGAGATGTTGTCTCCTTAAAAAAGGCCAAAGACCTTAACAGACACTTCACTGAAGAAGACATACAGATAGCAAATGCAAATGAGAATATGAAAAGACACTCCACATCTTATGTCATCGAGACATGCAGATTAAAACAGTGAGATACCACTATACACCTATTAGAATGGCCAAAGTCTGGAACACTGACAACACCAAATGCTGTCAAAGATGTGGAGCAAAAGGAACTCTCATTCACTGCTGGTGAGAATGCAAAATTATACAGCTACTTTGGGAGACAGTTTGGCAGTTTCTTACAAAACTAAACATACTCTTATCACATGAGCCAGCAATCACACTTCTTGGTATTTACCCAGAGGAGTTGAAAACTTGTGTCCATACAGAAACCTGTACATGGATGTTTACAGAAGCTTTATGCTATTCAATGTTCCCAAGGCAAAGAAATGATAAATGATTGAGATGACGGAGATGCTACCTACCCTGATCCGATCACTGCACATTACACGTATGGAAATGTTACTGTCTACCCCATGGATATGTACGAGTATAATTTTTCAATTAAAAAAATAAAATAAAAACAAAGATGCTTTATTCATAATTGCCTAAAATTGGAAGCACTCAAGATGTCCTTTGGTAGGTGAATGGGTAAACTGTGGTACATCCAGATGATAGACTGTTATTCAGAGCTAAAAAGAAAGGAGCTATGCAGCCACGCAAAGATGTGGGGGAACCTTAGGTGCACATTATTAAAGTGAAAGAAGCCAACCTGAACAGGCTGCGTACTGCGTGATTCCAACTCCATGACATTCTGGAAAAGGCAAAACTATGGAGACAGTAAAAAGTGGTTGCCAGGGGTTAGCGGGGAGGGAGAGGAACTGGGCGAGCACAGAGATAGTGAGACTGCTCTGTGTGACGATAGACACGTGTCATACACATTTGTCACAAACTAGAAGATACAACTCCAAGAGTGAACCCTAATGTAAACTGTGGACTTTGGGTGACAGTGATGTGTCGATGTGGGTCCGTTGGCTCTAACGAAGGTGGCCCTCCGGTGTGGGACATTGATGGTGGCAGATTGTGGGCACCAAGGGCTATATAGGAACCCTCTGTACTTTCCACTCAATTTTGCTGTGAACCTAAAACTGCCCTTAAAAAAAGTCTATTAAAAGTGGTTAAAATGGTGAATTTTATGTTATATATATTAAACCATAATAATAAAAAAAGAATGTTCATAGCACCTTCATTCATAACATCTCCGAACTGGAAACAATGCAAATGCTTACCAATTGGAGAATGGGTCAATGAATTATGGAATGTTCACTAGCGGAATACAGTGAAGCCACCAAAAAGAATGAACTGCTGTTCTGCCTGATAGCACGGATGAATTCAAAAGCATAAGGCTGAGAGAAGCCAGATGCAAAATAGTATATGCTGTATGATTTTATTTGTATCTAATTCAAGAACAGGCAAGACTAACCTTTCCTATTAGAAGTCAAAGTAGTGATTGGCCTTGGGAAGTGGGCAGTGGCTGTGAGGAGACATAGGAGGGCTTTTGTGGGACTGGAATGTTCTGCTTTGGATCTGGGTGCTGGTTACATGGCGTGTCCAGTTTATAAAACTGCATCACACGGTATACTTATGATTGTGCCCTTTTGTTGTATGTGAGCTCTGTGTCAGTGGCCCCAACATTTTTGGCACCAGGGACCGGTTTCATGGAAGACAATTTTTCCATGGACCCAGGGTCGGAGGTCATGGGGGGAGGCAGAGCTCAGGCAGTAATTCGAGCAAGGAGGAGTGGCTGTAAATACAGATGAAGCTTCTCTTGCTCACCTCCTGCTGTGCGGCCCAGTTCCTAACAGGCTATAGACTGGTACTGGTCCATGGTCCATGGCTTGGGGACTGCAGCTCTATGTGATCTTAAGAAGTATGTGTATATATATGCATATACATACATATACATATTTGCACACGCATATACACATACATACACAATATACATGCACACATACCATCCTGGAATCAGATAGAAGCATATTCTTATCCTGGAGTGTTCTAATTCTGGTTCTGCTACTCACTAGGTTTCTGACCCCAGACAGGTCCATGCACCTCACTGAGCCTCAGTTTCCTCGTCTGCATAATGAGTAAAAGCACACACCAGTGCTGGCTGGCAGCACACACGGATTCAGTGCTTACTAGTAAATACTGTTCTTGCAGCTATTCCGTTTGGGAACTGGGCCCAGTCAGAGGAGTTGGGGACACTGCCTGCAAGGAGGAGGGGCCCGTGGGGAGGGGCAATCTAAACTGATAAGCAGAACATGCTCATCTTGCAAACTGCTGCGAAGTCAGAAATCCAACTGGCTGAGCTGGGGGTTGGGGCGAGGTGGTGGCTGGCTGGGGAGCCGGCCTGCCCTGGGCCTCCTGGCAGAGAAAAGCAGTGAGGGGTAAAGTACATCGAGCTGGGGAAATGGATCCTTTCCTGGATAGCCGGGCCCTCACTATCGCTGGGCAATCAAGACCACTGTAAAACTTTAAACACCTTCTCGGGCTGGGCAGCTCTGGGCTGGGGAGCTGGGACCTTGAGGGAGGCGCAGGTAGGTCCCTGACGGTCACTGTCCTCCTTGGGGGAGCCTACTAGCTTCACGAGGCTCAGACTGGGCTCCAGCAGAGTCCGTGAGAAAATGCCAACAGACACAAAGAGAAAATCCCAAATCCCACGTAATCCCACCACTCAGGGAAATCTTGTGGTGGTGAACAGGGGAACTCATAGGGGAGACGGTTGGGTTCACAACCCCTGCTTATCCCTCACTGGATGTGTGGCCTGGGGCGGGCTACCGCACCTGTCAGTACCTCAGTTTCCCCGTCAGTAATATGGTTTATAACAGCACCTAGCTCAAAGGTTTGCCGACGACACAGGGAGGAAAGGAGAGAAGGTGTGTGGTGGGTCCGTCATCACAGGTCCGGGTGGAGAGGAGGCTCGGTCAACAGAGCTGTCATCCGCGGTAAGGGCTGGAGTCTTCCTTCCCACCTCCATCCCCGCACCACGCTGAGCCATGGAGGGGACGCTAGGGCAGGGATCAAGGATCAGGTCCAGGGGACACGACTTCCTCCCCTGCTTGGCGCCTCAGTTCTTCCATCTGAGCAATGGGGCTGCCGTCCGAGCTCTTTACGGGGCTCTGCGGACCTGGGCCTAACGGGTGCACGGCGGACAAGGATGGGGACCCGGAGGCAGGGCCTGTGTGTGCTGAGATAGGTCTCCCCAAGATCGGGACGCAAGCCCTACAAGCCATTAACAAAGTGGTCTCACACAGCAGCTGTGCAGAACTTGAACCTGGTCGGGGCGAGCGGGTGTGGCCGCTGGCAGACCACGCCCGTCCCGCTTCCCGCACCCGGCCCCGCCCACCCGCAGTCCTTTGGGAACGCCACCGGAAGTCACGCGAGACGGAGCGTTTTCGTGGAGACACTCACTGGGGCAAACTGCGGCATAGCCTGAGATCGTGGAGGAGGGGCCGGAAGCACCTGGCAGGGACCCGGGGTAAATGTCAAATCCAAGCTCTTCCGCACAGAAATTGCACGATGCTAGCGGCTGGCGAGGACGAGATCGGGCCTCTGAGCTCCGCCGGCCGTCCTCCGTCTTCCTCGCGGGGTCGGCTGGTTCTCCCACGGCTCTGAGCAGAAGCCGGGGCGGCGTTTAAGTAAAAGGCCCTGGGTTCCTGAGTCCCAACCGCCGCGTCCTGTGAAGGCCTGACTCAGTCCGTCCGCCTATCGGTGAAGTGGGGCCATTAGTCCCCGCCTCGTGGGTGAGGAAATTGCGAGGAGGGACGAGAGCGCCGCGAGCCGAGGAGCATCTTTCTCCTCCGCTGACCGTTTCCCGGCCAGGAGCGTCTTCGTTCTTTTCTGTTCTTGGGAATTTAGAACGGCCCCTTGGCCGCTGGGGCCACTCTTCCCACGGCTGGGGGCGTACCCGGAAGCGCCTCTACGGAAGCCGACCGGAACGCGCGCGGCGCTTCACCATGGCGACGGCTGGGGCCCAGCGGCGCTTCTGCCGCTGCGCCTGCTTCTGCTCGGAGAACCTGTACGTGGCGCGCTACGGCCTGCACCTGCGCTTCCGGGGCGAACAGCAGCTGCGCCGGGACTACGGCCCGGTGAGGGGCCGCTCGTGGCTCCCCCGATTAGCGGGGGTTAGTGGAGCAGGGACCTTAGTCCCCAGGGTTGTCTGTTTTGCCCGCGGCGCGATCCGCACACTCAGATACGGCCAGAACGACTTAACCTCTCCGTGCCTCAGTTTCCTCACCCTAAACGGGGGTAATAGTATCTCCTTAGTGAGGACAGAACGAATGAACATCTGCAGAGTGCCCAGGGCAGGGCCCTGTTGTGGCAGCCTGACAGTAATCGGGAAGGGAGCCCTGCTCCGTGCTTAGCGAGGTTATCGCAGCGCGTCCTCTGAATGATCCTGTGAGGTCGAGGCTCCCCTCTCCACTTTAAGGAGGGGAAACTGAGGCCTACAGACATGAAGGGACTTGCCCAAGCTCACACAGTCATGCTCACTGGTCTTTCTGCTCCCAGATCCTGCGCAGCCGAGGCTGCGTCAGCACCAAGGACTTCCAAGATCTGCTGGCAGAGGTAACACTGCCCCGCACCCCGCACAGCCTAGCCCTGCCTGTTTCAACTTGTGTCAGCAGTTTGAGGGGTCTCTTAGCTTCAGGCCTGTCAGTCCCTGATGCCTTTCTCCCTTCCTGCCCCCTCACTTGGGTCTTGCACCAGAAGGAGGGAGAAAGGGGAAAATGCCAAGTGGTCTTAGCCATGCCTTTCTTAACAGGTGTGGGTTAGGCAGAACCATCACCCCCATTTGGGGTCAAGAAACTGAAGCTGAGAGAGAGCAGTCACTTGCCCAAGGTTTCGCAGCCGGCAGAGCCGAGCCGCCAGCCAGGCCCTAGGCTCTTCATATCTTTTCACCCCCCTCCCACCTTAGGCCGGTGCCAGGGCTGCTGCTGCTCAGCTCTGACCTCCTCCCCAACCAAGCTTCCCAGGAGAGTCCTCGGCAGCCTCAGGACTTGCCTGTGACTCTGTTCCTCTCCCCAGGTGGGCCTGGCTATTTTAGGTACCTCCAGGGGTTCTCATCCCAGCCAGGCTGAGGCTGGAGCAGCCTGAAACAGATGGGCCCGCTTCTAGAAGTCTCCTTTAGCCAATAGTTTGGCACTTGCAGTTGATTCTGATAGATTCAGGAGTGTAGGGAGGGAGACTTGGCTTCCAGCCTGTGCCCTGCCCCTACCTTCCCGGGCCTTAGTTTCTTTATCTGTACAATGGCCTCGGGGGATGGCAGGCCCACCTGGTAACCAAGCCCTGTGCCACCCCAGCTTGAGCAGGAGGTGGCACGGCGGCGGCGACTGGGGCAGGAGTCAGCTGCTAGGAAAGCCCTCATCGCAAGCTCCTACCACCCGGCGCGGCCCGAGCTCTACAACTCGTTGCAGGTACTAGGCAGGGAGCTTGAGGGCGGTTACTGGCAGAGGTGGCGGCATCAGGCCTGGGGGCCTGCCTCACAGCCTGTGTGTGCCGCCCCCAGGATGCAGCTCTGGCTCCTGAGTTTCTGGCCGTGGCTCAGTATAGCACATCTCCGGGTGCAGACCTCAAGGGCCTTCTCCAGCGGCTGGAGACAGTGTCAGGTGAGGTCTTGGCCCCCGTGGCCTGGCAGGATGGGTGGGTGGGGGAGCCTGGGATACCTGTGTGTGAGAGACTGGGGTCCCTCCAGCCACCATCTCTGTCTCCAAAAACCAAACCAGCAGGAGCTGGAAGGACCAGGGGTACCAACCTGCCAGGAGCAGGGCGTCTGTATTCATTCATTCATTCACTCATCCAACAAATAGAGGGTGTTTGCAACAGTTGTGTGACAGCTGGCATACTCAAACAGGGCTGATCAAAGAGCCTAATGAAGGGACAGGTGTGGGCAGGGTTAAGGGATCGGCAAGGAATGCTCTGTTGGGGGGGCTTAGGTGGAATGAACCCCCTCCCAGCCTGGGGGTACCCTCCTCATTGCCTCCCACTCCCCAGCAGTTGAGACTGTGCTGAGACTGTTTGGGTGGGGCAGGGGCCGGGCTACAAGGTGGCCGTGTTAGCATGCTAGGGGCACACCAACCCTGTAACACTGGGCATTGGTGCATCTGCCAAGAAACGTCTAGGTTTTCATTTTCAGCCTGGCTTCTTCCCTCGGGGTCTCACAAGGAAGAGCAGCCCTCTTGGCCTTCCTGTGTGGGGAACGGAGGCTCCCAGAGACACTCTGGGTTGGGGTGCAGACTTTGGAGGCTTGCCAAGGGTAAGGGGGTACAGAGAGAGCCTGGTGTTGGCTCTGTCGTCCTAGTTGGGCTCTGTCACTGGCCTGCTAGATGTCCCTGGGCTAGTCCCTTCCCTTCTTTGGGCCTCTGGACTGACATGCAAGTTCTGGAGGCCAGCCCTGTGGGCACTAGTGGAGTCAGGGGAGAGGCTCCAGGGCCAAGCAGGGAGCACGTGACGTGGCCTCCCCTGTTTCTCTCATGTTACGTGTAATCATCACAGCAGCCCTGAGAGTGGAGGGCCCTCCTTATCCCCATGGTACAGATAAGGAAACTGAGGCTGGGGGGAAGTGAAAAGACAGGCCCAGGCGCCCACAGCTCACGAGGAGATTGAAACCCAGGCCTGTCCGGCCCACACCAGCGCTCCCAGCTGACAGACTGTCCCTCCCTCTGCAGAGGAGAAGCGCATCTACCGGGTGCCCGTGTTCACGGCGCCGTTCTGCCAGGCCCTGCTGGAGGAGCTGGACCACTTCGAGCAGTCGGACTTGCCCAAGGGAAGGCCCAACACCATGAACAACTACGGGGTGGGTGAGGCCTGGCCCAGTGGGCCCGAGGAGGGTGGCTGGGGTCAGGGAGCTGCGTGCCCACCTGTGAAATGAGATCATGGTAGCGACACTGTGAAGTGGGACAAGGCACCTGGCACCGTCCTTAGCACATCCTGGGCTGCAAGGCGGGACCCCCCAGTCTCCCTGCTGACCTCGGGGATCTTCTCCCAGGTGCTGCTACACGAGCTGGGGCTGGACGAGCCTCTGGTGACACCGCTGCGGGAGCGCTTCCTGCGGCCGCTGATGGCCCTGCTGTACCCAGACTGCGGCGGGGGCCAGCTTGACAGCCACCGTGCCTTCGTGGTTAAGTACGCACCGGGCCAGGACCGTGAGCTGGGCTGCCACTATGATAATGCTGAGCTCACCCTCAATGTGGCCCTGGGCAAGGCCTTTACCGGGGGTGCCCTCTATTTCGGGAGTTTCTTCCAGGTGAGTGTGTGACCCGTGGGGCAGGGCCTGGAGCAGCCGGGGGTGCCCAGGCCTGATCCCTGCCATCCGCAGGCACCTGAAGCCCTGACGGAGCCCCTGGAGGTGGAGCACGTGGTGGGCCAGGGTGTCCTGCACCGAGGTGGCCAGCTGCATGGTGCCCGGCCCCTGGGCACTGGTGAGCGCTGGAACCTGGTCGTCTGGCTCCGGGCCTCCGCTGTGCGCAACCGCCTCTGTCCCATGTGCTGCCGAGAACCCGACCTGGTGGATGACGAGGGCTTTGGGGATGGCTTCACCCGAGAGGAGCCCGCCACGGTGGATGTGTGTGCACTGACCTGAGCCTGGTTCCACCCAGTGTTGGGGAGGGCGTGGCAGATGAGGGCAGAAATAAACTTCCCGCAGGCCACTGCACTTGTTGCTTCAAAAGGACATGCTGGCTTCTGGATCATTCTTTGGCCAGACAGACTGGCTTAGTTGAGGTTTGTTGGAAGCAGAGTCTGATACGGAGCTTCATGGAGAGTGTTGCCTTAAGGGAGTGCGGGAAGCCAGAGGGCAGGGAGCTGCTGGGCACTTACGTGGCTGCAAAGGAGAGAATCAAATGTGCCAACATTTATAAAGAGTTTTATAACAGTTCTCTGTTTGCTGTTGTCATTATTATTGAAGAGTTTGCAATTTGGTGGTACCAAGGTTGGATGACCAGCACAGCCATGCTTTCTGCAGGTTACCCTTTGAAAACCAGGAGATTTCCATATTGAAATCTGGTTTCCCGGGGAAGGTGGAAACACCAGTCCCCATTCCCACATTGCAAAGATCAACTGCAGTGGAGTCGCAGCGTCACACTCTAGAGAGGCCTGTGGTCCACTCCCTCATTCGTTGTCAAGATGTCTGTGGCCCCTTACCGCCACTTGAGCTTGTGACCTCTGTATTACTGGGTGGGGACGTCGGAAAGATCCGGGCTTCTCAGCCTGGAGCTCACAGTCTGATGGAGTGGACAGGTCCGCAGACCAGCTAGGGAGGCGAGCGGCGCGCAGGAGGGTCGCCTTCTTCCCTGGGCGTGGAGGTGGCCGGTGCTGCGGGCGCGCGCCCGAAGGGCGGTCCTGGGAGAGGGCGCAGCTTCGGCAAGACAGGCGTGAGGGGCCGGAGAGCGCGGCCTTGGCTGGGCGCGGAGCTGCGAGCGCGGGCGCTGCCTCGCACCTGCCCGGAGACGGAAGCCTGGCTGCCCAGCTCGCTCGGCTCCAGGGACGGAACCCGGGGCGTGGGAACGAAAAGCAGCAGCGCCCCGCTTTCCAGCCGGACAGCCTCGTGCAGCGCCCCGGGCCGGAAGCCACCTTGCCGCCGCTTCCTCACGCGAAGGCGTGGCTCGGGCTGGCGCTCTAGCCCGCTGGGCGGTTGAGGTAGGGGCAGAGCAGCCGCGGGGGCCCCTTCAAGGCGGCGAGGCCGTAGAGCGCGCGGGGTGGGAGGCAGGAGCGGGCGGGAAAGGACTCAAAGCGCCTCCCGCGGTGGAGGATTGCGGCCAGTTCCCCGCGGCTCCGAGCCGGGTGCGCAGGCGTGGAGCGTCCGGGCGGGGACGCTTCCTTAAAGGGGCCGCCGCGCCGGATCCGGAGTCGCGGAGAAGCTGGCGTTCCCGAGGGTGGGGGAGGAAGAGGATCGCGCAGATCCCCGGGGCGGCCACGGGTACTGGGCGTCCCGAGGGCCAGGCCCCAAAGGGGTCCTCGGGTTAAGCGCGTCTTCCCCGTCTCCAGCCCGCGGCGCTATGGCGCACGTCGGCTCTCGCAAGCGCTCGCGGAGTCGCAGCCGGTCCCGCGGGCGAGGGTCGGAGAGGAGGAGGAAGAGTAGTAAGGACGCTGCGAAGAACTGTTCAGCCTCTGGATCCCACGGTCGCAGGGCCAGCACAACCCCCGGGGCGGAGGGTGAGGACCACAGGGACTGGGGAAGGGGGTGCGGCGACTTCGCGGGCGGCAGTGGGGAACCGGGAGTGAGCAGGGGGCCGGGCACGGAGTGTGGCGTCGCGGTTGGGAAACCCTCAGGAGGGAACACTTAATCGTGCCTTTTGTGCACTTGGGCAGATGGGGGGGGGGTGGCCGCCCTCTTTCTGGGCAGGCAGTGACCTCGGCAGCCCAGAGGGTGCTCCTCCAGGGTAAGAGCCGGTTTCTGCTCTGGAAAGCCCTGCCGTGAGGACCCCTCCCTGTAGACAGCCTGAGCCTGCCCCAGTCCAGAGCCAGGGAACGAAGGTTTGCTTTTTCCACTCCCGGCCTTCCAGCCTCACCTTCTCCCTGCGTCACAGAGAGAAGCAAGCACAAGGCCCGGAGGAGACCACGATCCAGCTCCTCCTCCTCTTCTTCCAGTTCTTCTAGCTCCTCTTCCTCCTCCCCTTCCTCCAGCGGTGGCCGGAAGAAGCGGGGGAAGCACAAGGACAAGAAGAGGAGGAAGAAGAAGAAAAGGAAGAAGCTGAAGAAGAAATGCAAGGAAAAGGCAGAAGTGCAGCAGGCCGAGGCTCTGCCAGGCCCCTCGCTGGACCAGTGGCACAGATCAGCGGGGGAGGAAGAGGATGGCCCAGGTACCCTGCTGCCCTGTGTTGCGTTCATGAGGAGGAGGGTCCCCTCCCCCAGGCCTGGCCACCACCTCCCACGTTCTCTTTCAGTCCTGACGGATGAGCAGAAGTCCCGCATTCAGGCCATGAAGCCCATGACGAAGGAAGAGTGGGATGCCCGGCAGAGCGTCATCCGCAAGGTGGTGGACCCCGAGACAGGACGAACCAGGTACGGAGCTCTCGGCACAGCTGGCCCCATGCCGCTGGGTCTGGAAGTGTTGGCCTAAGATGAGCACTCAGGAAAGGGGTGGTAGATGCTGCTGTTCTAGAAAGGCCAAGTGTGGGTAAAAGGACAGTCACTTGTGATGCGACACCTCCGGTGTTCCTCCCCCTTGCCTGGAGTAAGCAGTTACAGAGTCAGGAAAGGCCGGAGGAGCCTCTTCCAAGGGCTGCCGTGGGCCAGGCTGATGGGGGAGGCTGGCAAGGCACAGCCCGCCTTGGCTTCTTCATCCCTGTCTTGGGAAGGAGAGGGGCTGAGCGCCCAGTTCTGCCTGCTCAAGCTGGTGGGGCCGGAGCCCTGGGCCCCTCTGCTGGGTGCTGTTTCTGTTGCTCTGGCATTAGGGGCTGCCTAGTCCTGGCTGAATGAGCACCCTCCCCCACCCCCAGGCTCATCAAGGGAGACGGAGAGGTCTTGGAGGAGATCGTAACCAAAGAACGACATAGAGAGATCAACAAGGTTGGTGTTGCCCCTTTGCCCACCGTCCACCTGCAGCTCTGCTTCTGATGTCCCCCCTTCTGTGTGCTTTCTTCCCCAGCAAGCCACCCGAGGGGACGGCCTGGCCTTCCAGATGAGAGCTGGGCTGCTCCCCTGAGGGCCCGGGCTGGCGGCCCGGCCTGGAGGCAGGTCTCGGGGTGGCAGCAGGAAGCCTGCTGGGTGCCATTTGCTTTTTCTCCTGTGGCTTGACGTCTACCCCGCCAGCCTCTTCTCGGGTACAGGGGGTGGAGGAGGGTGTCCCTGGCTTACTCAGCACCCCCACCTGAAAGAAGGAAGCTTCCCAGACATTAAAGGTTCCCTGGTTATGGACGTTCTCTGTTCCTGTGGCTTTTTGTGTGGGGTGGAGGAGAGTGCTAGCTGATCTCCAGTGAAAAATAAGGGCTCCAGGAGCTTTTGGGGAAAGCTGGGTGTCCTCCGGTGGGAGTGACCACAGGCCACACCAGCTGCCTCCACCCTCGTCCTCTGGTCAGCTCACTTGTACCAGAGCCTGAGCCCTGTGCCCAGCAGAGTCCCAGCCCAGAGTCTTGGCTCTTCAGTTAGATTCACGTGGGCTTGGAAAACGATGGCTTCCCTTGCTGTGTGTATTCCACAGGTCACAACTGTTGAGAGCCCAGGCGCTGGGGCCAGGTGGCCTGGGTGGGAGGCCTGGCTCACAGCTGTATCCCCTGTGAAGCAGAGAGGCTGGCAGTACCCGTCTCAAGGGGCGGCTGCGAGGACGCACTGAGTTCCTGCCGGAGGGAGGGACTGGGAGGAGGCCCAGCCCAGAGTCAGCCCCACTCGGGTCTGTTGCTGTCACTGAGCACCTGGCATCAGGGATTGGGAAGGGTGGCCTCTCCCCACCACAGCTTTGGCAGTGGGACAGCCATGCCCCCATCCCTTGCCCCTACCCGCTACCCCAGTCCACGGTTGCTCGTGCAGTAAAGAGACCCAGAAGGAAGCCTTCCTGCTTCTTTAATTGGAATAACAGACAGTGACGCTGTATACAGAGCACACTCAGGCCCAGGGATGCAGAGACAGCAAGGGTGGGTGGGAAGTCAGGACACCGCTCACACGTGGCCCAGAGAGACAGACGGCACGCGGACAGATGGGAGGGGCCATGGGGAGACTGCGCCGGGCGGCGGCAGCTCAGACTGAGCCAGGAGGGGGCGGGGGCTCTGCTGAATCCCTCTGTAGAAATCAAAGAGAAGGCAGGTGGTGGCAGCTGGGGGTGGGTGGAGGCTCAGTCCAGGGGGCGTGGGACTAAGGCTTCTATTCTAACAGGCCCAGGTGGGGGTGGCAGTCAGCAAGGCCTGCCTCACCCTTTGGTTATGACTGGTCAGGCCTGAGCCCTGCGGCTCAGCACCCGACACTGTAAACATTTTTGGTATTTTTAAAGGACGTTGCCCTCCTCTCTTAGTTTCTGAGAAACTGGTACTTTCTCAAGAGGAGAATGTGCCAAAAGGAATCTTAGAGGGGCAGGAAGCAGACCTGGATACGGAAGAGACTTGCATGGGGAGGGTGGGCTGCCCATCTCACCATCTATGGCTAGGGGCCGCTGGGAGAGGCCCAGGGGACTATTGCTGTTGTCCTTGGCATGGCTGGCGGCTGGGCAGGCGGGTGGGGAGCGTGGGGCCGCGGGGAGCTGCCCCTGGGGAGAGGCCGAGCCCACTGCCCACGGGGCCTCCCGACCCTTATTGCAGGAGGGCCCGGGCCTCTTCCAGGTGCTTCTCCAGATGGGTGGTCACCGAGGCAGAGGCAGGACAGGGTGAGGCAGGGCTGGGAGAGGAGAAGCACCGGCCACAGGAGCCCCTGGCCGGGGCTGTGATTGTCAGGCCAAGTGACTTCCCGCTGGGGAGCAGGGGGATCGGATATTGCACTTCTACTGCAACAGTTATGTGAAAACTTGGTCCGTAAAATAATCGTTGCTTTATACATAACGCCCCAAACAACAACAAAAAGCTACATCTTAAATATGAATAAACCCTGAAGCTTCCATCCCTCTCTGCACAAAATAAATAGCTTTCACTCTGTGTAGACCCACTTTTGCAGGACATTTACACGACCCTTCGGCTGTACATATCTACACACAGGGAAAAGGAACATCGATCTGCGCACCTCCCCAGCCCATCCACGCGGCCCTGAGGCCAGACCCAGGTTGGCCCAGCTTCTCGGGGACAGGCCTGGTTGCTGGCTGGCTGGCAAGGCCGGGCAGGCTCTCGCACCTCGGGAGGTGGGGAGCAGCCAGAAGCCGCAGCTGAGGCCGTGCTGAGGGCCGGGGCTGG